>CAIGRH010196722.1:0-14205 GCA_903798295.1 Fraxinus nigra
TCATTTTCACCAGCAAGATATCCACCTCCTCTTAAACATTGAGATTCGACATAGTCTCGTTCCTGCAACTGATTATTAATTAGTTCATTTTCACCAGCAACAAATCCATCTCCTCTAAAAATTTGAGTTTCAACATAGATCCAAGTCCCAACAATGAAAACAATTGAGTAGACTATTAAAGCTACATTTCCAACAATGAATTTTGGAAGCCTAATAATGTGCCTTTCCCTTTCAAGCATTTCCCCGTAGCTTAGTAATCCATAAATTATCCAGTGAGATGCAAAATCAAGTGCAATCTTTCTTTTAACTCTACCCTTGAACTTGCAGCTTATGAGGTTGAAAGATGAACCTATACGTGAAGAATTTCCTCTCATATACCATCTTGATGTTGCTGCAATGTATCCAAACATCATATTGACAAACAGGCTACAGGTAAGCAACTGAGGTGACTTTATCTAGAACATCATTGTCTGTTGATGCATGACTGAAATTGAAGAGCTAGCTGAAAATGTGAATAATTGTTTTTTGGTGTAATTTAATTCTTCAATATACTGAGCATCTTTTGGCATTCCTGATTTTGGAAGTATAGATATTAGATTTTTGTGTAGAGTAATTGAGCAAAACATTATTGTTTTAATTCTTTTGTCATTCATTGCAGAGGTGCGTCCCTGTTTTTCTAGATGAAGAAGTTGTTCATCAATATTACAATTGCTATAGCAATAACACTATGAAGGGGGTGATGTTGTTTGGTGTCATGNAATTGTATTTTGGTGTACTTTAATTCTTCAATACACTGAGCATCTTATGGCGTTCCTGCTTTTGGAAGTATAGATATTAGATTTTTGTGTAGAGTAATTGAGCAAAACATTATTGTTTTAATTCTTTTGTCATTCATTGCAGAGGTGCGTCCCTGTTTTTCTAGATGAAGAAGTTGTTCATCAATATTACAATGGCTATAGCAATAACACTATGAAGGGGGTGATGTTGTTTGGTGTCATGACTACCATCTCACGTTTCTTCCCAAATGTCTGAAGGAATACAACAGCAAAATGAAAGTTGGGTGGTTTCTACATACACCCTTCCCATCATCTGAAATCCACAAGACACTACCATCTCGAACTGAGCTTCTACTAGCAGTTATAGAGATTATTATTGGACAAGCTACTTTCTTACTTTTTTTATGTGCAGATCTTGAAGCATGAGTGGCCAGCCAGGTGACAAAGATTCATTCCCGACTTAGTTATGTTGTGCAGAAATATATTGAGAATTGGCAACAAGAACTTTAGATAAGTTAGGTTGTAACTAGTTTATTATAGTTTCGCTAACTAANTGAAATCCACAAGACACTACCATCTCGAACTGAGCTTCTACTAGCAGTTATAGAGATTATTATTGGACAAGCTACTTTCTTACTTTTTTTATGTGCAGATCTTGAAGCATGAGTGGCCAGCCAGGTGACAAAGATTCATTCCCGACTTAGTTAGGTTGTGCAGAAATATATTGAGAATTGGCAACAAGAACTTTAGATATGTTAGGTTGTAACTAGTTTATTATAGTTTCGCTCTCTAATCCTTACTCTTTTTTTTTAAATAGGTTGTGTTGTAACACATTCTAATGTTGTATTGATTCAAAAATTTATAATGAAATTATAAGTTTTTATTCAATTTCAAAAATTTCATTTTCAATTTTGGCTGTCAATTCCATATATAACTTTAAAAAAAAAGGGTCTACGGTAACGTTGAAAAAACACAGCAAAAGGGTCTACGGCAACGTTTAAAAAACGCTACAAAAGGGGGTCTACCGCAACGTTTAAAAAACGTTGCAAAAGAGGTCTACCGCAACGTTTAAAAAACGCTACAAAAGGGGTCTACGACAACGTTTAAAAAACGCTGCAAAAGGAAGTCTACCGTAACGTTTAAAAAACGCTGCAAAAAGTCTTCCCTCAATGGCAACACCTGCCTTTGCAACACTTGGAAAAACGCTGCAAAAGGACTTTTGCAGCGTTTTTTGACCGCTGCAAAAGCCCTTTTTTGGTGTAGTGAATCGAGAGCGCTATGGGGAATGATCAAGAATGTGAAGTTAAAAATGATGATTCTATTATGGAGCCCATTTCAAGAAAAGATCTTGAAGCGATGACATTATATAATATTTTTGGTGCAAAATGAAAAAACCACAACAAAACTTTTTAAGACGTTAAGAAAAGTTAGAGATGAAATCGAATGTTACATCAATTTCAAGAAGAAACAAATGAATATTAAGTCAATTTTAGGAATGACTCATAGTCGAATCATTAGCACTCACTACAACAAAATATACTTTTTACGGCATGCATTGCAAGCCGTAAAAACCTTTTTACGGATTGCAACCGCACGCCGTATAAAGTCATGCCTTAAAAAGTGGTTTACCTTTTACGGTGTGCAGAGTACGCTGTCTATAGAACGTTCAGTTGCACGTCGTAAAAAGTATCTCACTTTTTACGACGTGTTAAAATGCGAGCCGTATATTGAATGCCTTTCACGACGTTCAGTGAATGTATGCCGAAAAATGTTTTGCAATTTACGGTATGCTTTAAGCAAGCCTTAAAAAATGTTTTGTGCAATTTTTTGGCATGCTTATGCACGCCGTAAATACCAATTTATTTTTTTTAAAATCATTTATTTATTTGATTACCAGCCAACCTATAATAATAATAAAACAAAATGAATCTATAAACAATCAAGGTTTCCATTATTTCGATAAATAAAAATATTGAATACACTTCAATACAATATGTTAATATAAAGTTCATCTCAACAATTCTCAAAAGACTAGTACTTCCAAAAAAAAAATAATGATTGAATCATATCAAAATTAACTTTTTCGACCGATAATTTAGCTATCCTACAAAATAGTAACTCCCCGCACACCATAGAAACAATAAGGGTATGGTTGATAAACTTAGAGTGAGCATGTAAATCAAAAATATATAAAGAAATATATTAACTTTTATCTAATCAACATAGTACATATGAGCACTAACAAAAATGCATCTATAAACACCGTACTTTCAAAAAAATAAAAATAAAAAATGATTAAGGGTAAGGCTAGAATACTAACATATAAAGCCATAAAACATCATTAAGGTTGAATCAATATTCAGTGGTCTCCAATCTAACATATGGTTCAAGTCTTAAAAAGTTTTAAAAAGACAACAGAGGATGTTTGGGGAAAATATCTAGAACTAAAGATACCGTGTCTTCATCTGGGGAGATATTCCTCTCTTTCATTTTAAAAAGAAGGTCAACCACTTTTGATACCTCACTAAGATTGCAAAATCCTTGTATAAGTGTGTTAAAATTGATCACAGGCGATGCACAACCTATCTTTTCCATCTTCATAAACAGATTATTTGCCTCTTCCATATTTCCATATTTAGAAAAGGCATGGATCATGATGTTATATGTAAAATCTGTTGGTTTCAAGCCCTTTTGAGACAACTTCCCAAATAGCTCTAAAATGTACTTTTAATGCTCTTTCCCCTGTCCAAGCTCAAGATGGTTGAATGTTTTTACAATGCCTGAGGTAATTCATCAAGTTGTCCACTGACTTATCAACTATTTATTATGCTGCTAACATCATTCTTTCCTACCAAAATAAAGGGACTCATTTTGAACAAAGAAAATAATTAAAAGCAAAGGAACATTGAACATTATATGAATTCGTTTTCCAGTAATATTTTGCTCTTCACTGGATGTTTCAATTGAAGGGCCCAGTGAAGCAGTCATATAAGTTTCAGAAAAATATACAAGAGATCTCGTTGCAACTAGAAAGCCAAGGATGAATGTAATGGGCAAGAATAAAATAGCATTCAAACATCACCTCAGTTCCAGAAATGCCCATTTCAAAGCCCAATATCTGCCTCATGAAGTGCAGGAGCATCATTTGTGCCATCACCAGTCACTGCAATAGCAAGTGTTTCACAAGGGTGTGCTTATCCATCGGTGAAGAACGAGCCATTACCAAAGAAGTAAATCTGATCTATAAATCAACTATGAAGCAGCAAAAAGGAACTGCCAAATTGGATGTGTCTTGGTTCTTTCGATGCAAATTGAGTTTCTCTTTACCCACAAAAATAAAAAGAAAAAAGTAGCCTAAATTTCAGTTGAATTTGAACCCTAGTTTTACCAATAACCTAAATTATATTTCACATTATTTCCCTGCAAATTGATAGCAAAACAAAAATGCCTTAAAAACAAATCAATGAACGATACCTAAAAGCTATCCCTGTGCTGACTACAGTCGTTAGGTTAGTGGGCTGATGGCTGATTGAACGGTTGCTGGCTGATCGAAGGGTGGTAATTTGGGAGAGAACGATGTTCATTGGCGGACAGGGCATGGAGAAAATGAAGGAAGGAGAATAACTGCACCTCATATTTTGTAATGAGCGTGAAGAAGGAAATGAAAGGAAAATAAAAGGAAATAAAGGGAAAATAAAACGTCCACATTCACAGTGTCCATTTGCACGCCGTAAAAAGTCATATTTGTTTACAATTTACGGCATGCACATAACGAACGCTGTAAATAGTGTGGGTAATTGATCATTTACGGCGTGCAAAGAATGTACGCCGTAAATATTTTATGTAATTGATCATTTACGGCACACATTTAAGGCGCGTTGTAAAAAGTCTATTTTTATAGCAAGCGTCAATTGCACGCCGTAAACATATATCGTAATGAGCTATTTTTGTTGTAGTGACTATGATAAGGAAATTGTTAATTTATCTAACATGTGAGATATACATGAATATTTTATAATGTATTATTTTACAAATTTAATGAATTAATTATTTAACACATTATCTTCAAATTGAGACTTACCAATAATATTATTTATTCGATGTTGATAATTTACTGCGTACCATAATGAATTATTATTTAGGCGACAGATGGTAGATGCTTTCCTAGGAAACTGGTAAAAGGAAGAAATAAAAAATTCAGACGCCATAGTCGTCAAAAGTGACCACCTGCAAGAATAAGAAATGTTGCCACGCCCGCCATAGACCATTTAGCTTTACTATAAATAAAGGTAGTTCTTCTGTATCTAATCACCAGCTATCTAATCACCAGCATAAACTCGAGCTATATTAGTCTATACTTTCAGCATAAATTGTTTTTGTGCTGATACCAGAATAATTTTATTTTCTTTTTCTTCTTCTTGTTCTATTTTCCAGTAGTGAATCAGAATGGCCCCAGCTCTTGTTCAAAATTCGACCAACTTTGTGAAGGAGATTGTTCGCCCAGTCGCAAACTTCTCTCCTAGCTTATGGGGCGAACAGTTTATCAACTTTTCTTTTAATACCGAGGTATCGATCCCCTTATATTTTGTTCCCTGCGATATCATTAAGCCTATATTTGGCTCAATTTTTTTCAAAAACTCATTTTCAATAATTTTATACGTAAATCGAAAATATTCATTCATTCTTAACCACATATTTTCCAAAAAAATCACTATTTGAAAATTCATGTTGTTATCAAAATGGGGCTCAAACAAGGGCTAAGTGATCTATGTAAGAAAATTCTTAAACTATTTCTTATTTTCTTAACTCTGCCACTTAATTTATATAATGACAAGTCATTACCGCTTCTGTGAACATTAGAGTAACTTTTGGAAAACAAATGTTAGAAAAAAATTGACAAAGTGGGCTAAGTTCTTTCATGATCTGGTTTTTGATTCAGAAATAATATCCCATTTTCAAAGATTTATGTTCTAATCTTAGATGGAATATAGGAATACCATTTCTTGTAAATTTACTTGGAAAATACAGCTTGGTAATATTCGTTTTCTTCCATACACTATCATTATGTACATTAAAGAAGTGAAAACTAGCTTGGCTTAATTATAATAAGTTGCTCTTGTGGAATCTTACAGTTTGCGGAAAAATATGCCAACGAGATTGAAGGGTTTAAGAATGAAGTGAGAACCATGCTGACAGCTCCCGGAAAAGACAAGGCGGAGACCATGAATTTGATCGACACACTTGAGCGTTTGGGTGTTTCGTATCATTTTGAAAACGAGATTGAAGAACTATTAGAACGTTTCTTTAATCTCAACTCATATTATGCAGATGAAGCCTATGATTTGTACACTGTTGCACTTCATTTTCGTTTATTCAGACAACATGGATACCGCATATCTTGTGATATCTTTAAAAAATTCATAGACGAGACTGGAAAATTCAAAGAGAGTATTAAGAGTGATGCAAGCGGATTGCTAAGCTTATATGAAGCTGCATATTTAAGAGTGCATGGAGAAGATATACTAGAAGATGCGCTCTCTTTTACAACAGAAAACCTGAAATCCATGGCACCAAATCTAAGTTCTACCCTTGGGAAACAAGTAGCTCATGCCCTTGTGCAATGCATCCATTTTGGGAACCCAAGAATTGAGGCACGTAACTTTATCTCCATCTACCAAGAAGATGAGTCCAAGGATGTAATGCTGCTAAGGTTTGCCAAATTAGACTATAATTCATTGCAAATGTTGCATAAAAAGGAGCTCTATGAAGTATCAAGGTAATGCTCAATTGACAATATCATAAAATAGCTATATGTTTGTGTGTGTACATAAATTAATAATATGCATTCCTGATATATATTGCAGGTGGTGGAAGGATTTGGACCTTGTTTCAAAGCTTCCATATGCTAGAGATAGAGTGNGGGAAACAAGTAGCTCATGCCCTTGTGCAATGCATCCATTTTGGGAACCCAAGAATTGAGGCACGTAACTTTATCTCCATCTACCAAGAAGATGAGTCCAAGGATGTAATGCTGCTAAGGTTTGCCAAATTAGACTATAATTCATTGCAAATGTTGCATAAAAAGGAGCTCTATGAAGTATCAAGGTAATGCTCAATTGACAATATCATAAAATAGCTATATGTTTGTGTGTGTACATAAATTAATAATATGCATTCCTGATATATATTGCAGGTGGTGGAAGGATTTGGACCTTGTTTCTAAGCTTCCATATGCTAGAGATAGAGTGGTAGAATGTTTTTTCTGGGCTATGGGTGTTTATCATGAACCTCAATATTCAGTTGCTCGAATCATGCTCACCAAAACCATTGCAATGACGTCAATAATAGATGATACATATGATGCATATGGTACAGTTGAAGAACTTGAAGTTTTTACAGAGGCCATTATGAGGTACCTATTTATTTCTTTTAATTGAATCCACAATATAAATACAAAATAGTCTCTTAAAGTATTCAATTGTTTATTTGTGCTCGTAATCATGATAATTTCTTGTTTTTTCAGGTGGGATATTAGTGAAGTTGATCGACTTCCAGAGTACATTAAACCATTCTATAGTGCTCTTCTAGATCTTTATGAGCAATTTGATGAAGAACTATCAAAGGAAGGAAGATCTTATGCGGTTCATTATGCAAAAGAAGCTGTAAGTACTACATTCACTATTACTCCACTACTAAGTTCATATTTTCGTGCTTTTGGTTATATTCCCCTCCTTAAGTTACTCAAATATCGACTAACTTGTATGTAGTTGAAAGAACTTGTGAGGACATACTATGTGGAAGCCAAGTGGTTCATCGAAGGATACTTGCCACCGTTTTCTGAGTACATGAACAATGCCTTAATCACATGCACTTACGTTTATCATACAACTACATCCTTGTTGGGAATCAAATCTGTTACCGAGGAAGACTTTGAATGGCTGAGCAATAAACCTAAAATGCTTGTTGCCAGCCTCATAATATGTCGGCTCGTTGATGACATTGCTACATATGAGGTATGAATTGCACACAAAATTTATTATAGGGATGCATCAATTATACAAATAAGAAATTTTATTTACTTAGCTAAGTGTTTTCTACGAATTCTCTTTATTGAAGGTTGAGAAGAAAAGGGGCCAAATTGCCACCGGCATCGAATCATACATGAAGGAGAACCATGTGTCTAAAGAAGTGGCCATTGATAAGTTTTTTGAAATGGTTACAAATGCATGGAAGGATATTAATGAAGAGTATATGCGTCAAACTTCCTCACCAAGAGAAATCTTAATGCGAATTCTCAACCTTAAACGCAAGGATATTAATGAAGAGTATATGCGTCCAACTTCCTCACCAAGAGAAATCTTAATGCGAATTCTCAACCTTGAACGCATTATAGATGTTACATATAAAGACAATGAAGATGGATATACACAGCCACAAAAAGTGTTGAAACCGCACATCGTTTCTTTGTTTATTGATCCCATTGAGGTCTAATATTAATTGGGACCAAGTTGGTGTCAAATTGATGTAATCAAACATGGTTATTTTTTTCTTTATTGTTACTTAGTTACATCCCTAGAGATAAAGCAAAAGCTTCCAATAAGTTGTACACCTTATTGATTATTTATTTTATTCATCATAGTTTGACAGCATACCCACACTAATTAAATCCTCACTTTTGCTACTTCGATGTTTTAAAAACTCTGTTACTTAGTTACTAAATTAAATTCTCATATTAGAATATAATTTAAAACCTAAAGTATATAACAATATAATTGACACCAACATACGAGTATAACAAATTTGCTTTGAATAAACTATTAACTTTTCCGAAGTGAAAAATCCTTGACATCCTATTCTAAAACATGTCAAATCAAATAGCACAATTTTTTTCATTGCTTACGGAAAAAAAAAAAACAAAAAACAAAAAAAAAAAAGAACTCTAACAACTTATAATGAGATAATTTGTGTTAAAGCGTTGTAACACTTTCCTTAGGAATTCAAAGTATACATTGAATTGTCATACGCATACATCTATCACAAGCAATTTTTGATTACCCCTAAAAATAATAATAATAAAATATTTATTGCCCGCGTAATAAAATGAAATGAATTCAATAGATTTGAGTATACCTTGCTAGGATTGAACGGAACGGTTTCCTTGTGATAAATCGGTGGCCACAAAAATCTTAAGTTCAACTCACTAGCTAGTGTTATCTATTGAATTTCTGTCTTAGAGATACATACGATAAGTCGTATTGAATCAGCAAATATTTGATGTCCAAGTTTTTGATGCAGTTTTAATCACGTTGTGCATAATTCGGTTGCATCTAGAGCTAAGCTACTTTAATGTAGACCGAATCTACAAACACATTAACAAACAGATTGCGCCTTAAGAAAACAAAAGCTTTTCTCATTTCATGAACAATCAAAAAATCCTACAAGATGTTTTAGAGTCTTAAATACTAAAAGAACATATAACTTACTGGCCAGCAGTCCCTTAATAGGTTGGGCTACAAAGCAAAATAAATAAATACTAAAAATAATGAGTTAAGAAGTATTAAGTGTCGTTTTGACTTAGTAAACGAATTCAAACATCCAAAATTCCTCATACATCGCAACGATTGAATTCAATGGGAATCGTCGCGAGCTTTTCGGAATGGGGTCATGGGCCCAAAACGGACACTGTATGCAAAAGTTACGTCATTTTCTTCGAACGTCGACCATCCAAACGTTCCAAATACGCAAGTGCATGTACCTTCACACTAACCTCATTATACTTCATGAAGTTTTTGATGCAGTGATGAGTTTATCATGCAACGTGATGAGTTAGTACAACTACATTATTAATAAGTCTTTTTGTTAATTCATTATATATCTTATGATTTACACGGATGCTGACTATTGCCTTGTTTCACCTCGTCCACGTTGTATAGACTACGACAAAAACAAAGTGTGCTAAATTTCTAATAAAGAAAACAAATGCAGACAACAAAGGATAAAATGAGTATGTATTAGGTGATGACTAAAATGTCTTCTTGTAAGACTTTCTTCCATGATTCTTAAAATTCATTACCGCAAATTCACTGCAAGGAAAAAATAAATATGATCTCAGTTATCTAATTTTCATAATAGTAACATTATCAACATACGTGATGAAATATGATCTCAGTTATCTGATTTGCATACTAGTAACATTATCAATAGTTATGTGAATTGCATACTAGTAACATTATCAACATACGTGATGAAAATTTCATATTCTAAACAAAATTAGAATATAATAACCTACTTATTTGGAATTCATAATAGTCGACAGAAACCAATTCGACATAAATATAGGCAATGGTAAATAAATGAAGAGATACAAACTAATGATCACAAAAATCATGCAAGTTCCCACCGTCCATGAAAAGGGAATATATAGTAAATCTTTTCTATCATTTCCATAAACAAAGTATGCACATAAGCAATGAATAAATGAATAAAATACTAAAACCAATATAATCAAATTGCTTATAAAAACTTCCATCATTTATAAGCTGAATATTATGGCTCGTCTATTTACCACACACAAAAGACATGTAAACAAATTGCATACCATATAGATTAATATCCATTTAGTGAGTTTTGTCCATAAAGCAATATGAAATGAATTCAAATATAAATGAATGATTCCACGTTATAGAATCAGTGTTGATTATGTACATTTAATCACTATAATACACAGATTTGCCCATGAACATAAATTGGAATATTATTTTATTGACTCATTCAACAAGTTGATGGTATCATGAATTTTCCTAATTAAAATGTTGAAGTAGAACATATTTACCACACTCATAATACATCAAAAATCTATCTTAAATTTTATTCATGCAATATCTTCATATCTATTGCACAAGAAATTCATCTTAAGATTTATTGAAAATATTACACTGATAATGAGCATATTATATTCATATTAAATGCGTACCATTCTATGCTCATGAAATCGAAATAAAATTTGACTTATCGAAATAGTTAAGAAGATAAAGTAATGATTTATCGAATTCGAATTCATGAATATGGATTCATCACTTGATGGCAACCATGGTGGTTTTATTTTCCATCGCAGAAATATCGTTTGAGATTGTTGGGAAATATTGCTCTTCCACTTGAAGGGGTTGGAGAAGAAACCAGAAACAAATAATCATGATCATCAAAGAATAACCAAAATGCCTAAACATGATAATTATATTGTTGTCCTCAAAACAATATTTGCCCCCTCTCGATTGAAATTTTGGTGCTTAATGGATTTTTTGGCAAATGGTTTGTAGGATTTATCGAGGCTTGTAATAGAAAAACACTTAAGCACTTAGTGTTTTCTATCAAAATTGTAAGAACGGAGGAATTTGAATATGAATGAAAATAATTTTATCTTTTCTATTTTGGAATGGAATATAATTTCAATTGATTTCAATAATGATTTTTTTTTATTATTATATTTGGTATTGATCACAAGACATCTATTTATAGATCTACATCAATATCCACGAAATGATGTCAGAAATCCGAGAAAAGTTGCAAACTTTTAACCAAAAGCCACCAAAGATTCAAACAAGGAAGCTAACCCAACAAGTATTTTTTAAACATATCATGTGACCGTATAGATCAATTCTATGTGGTCGCATAGAAGACTCGATTGTAGGTCTTGAAAACCGTGCATTTATACATGCGACTGTATCCCTTGGACTATGCGGTCGCATAATGCAATCTTTTGGCTTCCAAATCCATTTTCATTCGAAATCCATTTTTATTGATTTTGAATAATACTTTCATCATAAATAAAGATACTTCTGTATCTAATGAGCAGCATCAACTAGAGTTATATTAACCTATACTTTCAACATAAATTGTTTTTGTGCTGATATTAGAATAATATCTTTTTTCTTTTTTTATTACTTCTTCTTGTTCTATTTTCCAGCAGTGAATCAGAATGGTCACAAGATTTATAGTGGTCCATCTTAATATGAAATTACGTCCTATTTTCATTGTTGCAGTAATTCACTGTGACGAAAAAGAATTAGAAGAGAAAAATCACTAACCCTATTTTCTATGATCTCTCTTTTTTATGGTAATTACATAAACCCTAATGAAAGCTCCTTATTTATAAACAAAATCAGAGCAAAATCGAAATTGCAAGTGTTACGTTCCTAAACAAATTATCACAATAACCGAGTCATTGAAAACACTAGCAACTCCTTCCCCAACTTTTGCAAATAAACCATGTTCAAGCACAACAGAAATGATCACTGTTCACATTACAACATGTTCAATTGCAGAGAAAAGAAATTTGATAAGAGCCCGGCCATGCAAAATAGACAAAAGAGGAAATTACACAAAACCAGATTTTTAAAATTTCAATTTCAAATTTCAGATATAAACTTTATTTATACAAAAATCAAATCTTAATTGAAACTTTTAATTTTAATAATAATATTATGAAATTAATTAATCTAACCCCCACACAATTTCAATCACAAGCCCTAATTATATCTCTCCATTGTCTCTCTCTCTCTCTCTCTCTCTCTCTCTCTCTCTCTCTCTCTCTCTTCCCTCTCACTCCACAAATGGATTGTCATTCCGCCATCGAAGCCGTCAACGATGACCTCCAAGCCTTGTGTACAGCATGGAACACCACTGTGTGCCACTATTCGTCTCCTGTATTTTTCTTCGCCATGTCCAGATTCTCTCCTACGGTGTTGGCGGTGCATAGGCGGTTGGTTCACGGTAGCAGTCTGGCCGTGAAATGATGAGGGTTTGGCCGGATCTGACCGCTTTTTCTCTGCTCACTACGGCGAAGGCGAAGGCGACGGCAAGGGGTGTGAGCGCATTTCTTCCCTGCTCAGCTTTTGTAGATCAGCACAATTGTGTAATTTTTTACTTAAAAGTGTAAAAATTGCTATAAAAATGTTCAATAAGAGAGAATCAACATTGATCTTTTAGTACTACCGAATTCCATGGCCGCACTTTTCTATATCTTAACCATCTCTCTATTCTTTTCTTCCATCTCCGGCGAACTGCAGAATGATTTTCCAACAGAAATTGATGCTAAGATGCTCGGATTTCGCAAGGAAAAACTTACCCATTTTCGAGTTTATTGGAATGACATTTTAAGTGGGTAAAAACCTACTTCAATCCGAATCGTTAACCCACCTTCAAATGTTCCAGCATCCAGCGGTTTCAGCATGGTAAGTATGATCGACAGTCCACTAACTAAAGGCCTAGAATTGAAGTCCAAATTGGTTGGAAGAGCACAAGGGTTTTACGCTTTGGCTTCGCAAGAAGAAATGGGGCTTTTGATAACAATGAATTTTGTATTTGATGAGGGGAAATACAATGGAAGTACGATCACAATAATGGGGAGGAATGCAGTTTTGAATAAAGTGAGGGAGATGCCGGTGATCGGGGGAAATGGGTTTTTCCGAATTGCTCGCTGCAAGAACACATACGTTTAATCTTAAGACCGGAGATGCTATTGTTGAGTACAATGTCTTTTGTACTTCATTATTGATACTTAAGCCACTTTTTTTGTGCAACAAATAAGCTAGAAAAAAAAGTCACATTTAAGTCGGGAAGACCATGTTGTAATTTCTTGCGACCTTTTAATAATTTATATGTTGGTTGTTTCTTTAGTATCGAATCAATGTAACTTGTTTGCATCATCCATCCCAAAGAAGCTGCTTTGTGGTGAGATCGATTGGTGGTGGATTGTGGTGCTATGGTGCTCATTTGTGACCAAATATGTGCGTACTGTGATTGGTTGTGACTAATTTTGTGGTAATTGTGACCGATTATGACTTGATCATATACAGTCACAATTAAGATTCAATTGGTCACAGACAGTCATGATGAACACAAATTTGGTCACAAATAGTCACATTGAATACACATTTGGTCACAATTAGTCACAGACAGTCACACTGAACACAAATTTTTTTCCTGGTAATTTTCTACGAGATGGAGGCAGGGATGGGATGGTGATAGGTGGATCCATGAGGGTGGGGGTGTGATTTTCAATTTTTAATTTTTTGAAAATTCTTGAGTCACCAGAGCGGCCGCTGGAATAGTCGTCGGAGTGATCGTCGGAGAAGTCGCCGGAGCAACCATCGAAGTGATCACCGGAGAAGCCACCGAAGAAGTCGCCGGAGTGATCGCCGAAGAAGTCGCCGAAGTTGATGGCCGTCTCCGATGGAGAGAAGGTGGTGTAGTAGGGTGATAGGATGTTGTAGGTAAGGTGGCATGTGTATAAATAATTAATATATATTATATTATATTATATTATAATATTTAATAAATTTATTTACCACCTGATTTTTGAAATATTTTAATGAGTTTGTTATTTATGAAATGTGATATTTAAAACTAGGATTTATGTATTGTTCCTATA
>CAIGRH010196842.1:0-22861 GCA_903798295.1 Fraxinus nigra
AGAAAAAATTTCTTTTACATTCAAGATATTTTCTCAGATTATGTGAGTCTCATTAATGTTGTCAAGATATTTCATGGCATGTGACCTTTTTCAATTTATTCATCATTTTGTATTTAATACTGATGGTAAAGCAATCTTTGTGTAGTACTGAGAACTAGCTAGTCCTACTAGTAATATTTGGAATATAAACTCGACTCCACAAGATTAAGAAAGATTACTACATAAAAATTATCAATTAACGAGGTTACTTTTATTTAATTTATAAATCTAAAGCTTTTTTGCTTTACAAAAAGTACAGGCCAAAGATGAAAAAAGATCCCACAAAATAAGATTGTATTTCTTTTGGGTTCATTTAGCCGAGCCGAGTACCCATTTTGGGCGAGCTCCGGGCACGAGCCGAGCTCGCCCAAAATGAAACGAGCCGAGCTTGTGTGGGCATGTGCAGAGTCGGCCCGGCACATTGCCACATCTAGTTTATAGTAAAGTTACTTTTTGTCTACATATATTTGAAACTTAATTACCTTTCTAAAAAATATTTATGTCAAAACTTAATTCTTACATTTTGTCATTGAATACATTTATGTCAAAAACTTACTTTTTCACTTAGACGTAAATCTATTTTTTACCTACAAAGAATGACATACACTTTTCTTAATTTTGATTAATATTAAAACTTACTCATTTACTTATATGTAAAAATTACTTTTATATATATATATATATACACACACATATAAGTAAGCTTAAAAAGTAAAGTTACTTCAAGTGGGAATAACTTACTTTTCTTAATTTAAGTAAAAAAGAAAAAGAAACTCTTACCTACTTATTTATTAAATGTGATGCATCAAAAAAATCTTATTTATAAAATTAATTTTTTTATTTAAAAGTAAATTTAAGTATTGTTTGTTGGGAATTGAGACCAAACAATAAGTGTGATGATTGAGTATGATTTTTCAAGTGCAATGAAAGCATGTAGAGTCATGACGTTTGGATGGGTGTGTTCCAAATCACCAGATGATCCAATGATCCAATATAAAGAGTGTGATCCAATGATCCAAATGAATTTGTACCAAAAATAAAATAAAATGTAGAGGCACATTGAAATCTATAAGTAGATCCTTTTAATTCCATTTTCTTTACTTTAAATCAAATCCAAAATAACTGAATCTTAAATTACAATTCTCGCCTAAAATTGTGTCAAAATAATTTTCAATTTTTTTTTAATTAGTTTTAGTTTTCGATATCATCCCGCCAAGAAGAGTACGGTCAAGCTTCAGTTCACCCACCAAAATTATTGTGTTACATTAATTTTATAAAGATTATTTTATTTTGAGAGATAGACGTCTATAAAATCTAATAGCAAGTGCAAGTGATGAAATCTGCCTTAAAAAAATTTATAACCACATATATATATATATGGCTTCATTTTATCTCCTTTAATTTCTAAATTTTCTAAGTCTCGAATTTCCTATTTTGCATGCAAGTGTTTAACTTTTCATAATCAATTAAGATAGTTGTCCAGATTTAAAAATAGGAGGGAGAAAAACAGGGTGCTGTGGCATGTATTAATTGGAAGTCTTTTTTTTTTTTTTTTCAAACTGCTCAATCGGTCGTCGACACGTGGCAGCCCTGTTTTTGAATCTGCTCCTGTAGCATGATTCTTTCATAATATAAGTTTACCAACCACTACTTGATTAGTAATACAAATGTTAGTTTAAAGTAAATGCATCGGACCTTGATGCATGCTGCTGTCCTATGTCAAAAGCATGCTAAGACTATTTGATACGAACGGGGAACATCGGAGGTATATTAGTATTTTGAACAAGATTATTTGACTACAATGTTAGTGTTGATTATTCTACGTTAGTATCAGATAGTAAGCATTCTAATTAATTTACTTAAGAACTTTTGGCGTTGTTAATGTTGAATTGTCTCTCCTGTCTCTGTTGTCCATTGGAAGGCAGCCACTGATTTCCATGCATTGGTTTTGACAGTGAACGTCGTGCATATTGAAGAATAAAAGACATTGAAAAGGATGAATAATTCACCAAATTGATTGCAAACATTATACAGTCTCAAAGTTTTATTTCATAACATTTATATATAAGGATGTAAATAAAAATAAAAACGCTGCTTATAATATTTAAAGATACCCCAGCTTGTTCTCAAACGATATTTAGACCTCGAAGAGATCAATAAACAAAGCAATAATATGAGATTTCAGAACTTTTTCTGGTTGTGTGTATCCGTCCTCGTTGCCTTTATAAGTGACGTCTACGTCACGTGCGAGGTTGAGAATTCGCATTAAAATTTCTCGAGAAGAGGAAGTTGGTCGGAGGAACTCTTCATTAACATCCTTCCATGCATTTGTAGCCATTTTAGAAAATTTATCGACAACAACTTCTTTAGTCACACCATTCTCAATCATGTATGATTCGATGCCGGTAGCATTTTGTCCCCTTTCCTTCTCAACCTTCATTAAGATATAATTTAGAAAAAGCAATTAGATATGAGACTTAAACTTGCTTGTAGAATTGATGTTTTTGTATAAACAATTTTTATTTCCTACCTCATAGGTGGCAATGTCATCAATAAGTCGACATATTATGGTGCTGGCCACAAGAATTTTAGGTTTATTGCTTATCCATTCAAAGTCTTCCTTGGTGACACACTTGATCCCTAACAAGGATGTATGTATGAGATAACAAAAAGTACTCGTGATCAACGCATTGCTCATGTACTCAGAAAATGGTGGCGAATATCCTTCAATGAACCACTTGGCTTCCACATAGTAAGCCCTCACAAGTTCTTTCAGCTAAAACAAATTAATAGACATTTCTATAAGTTAATAATTGCAATAAATTATATAAGATAATAAGATGCAACAAGAAAGGAATAAAATAGATATGAGTTACTGCTTCTTTTGCATAATAGATTGCGTAAGATCTTGCTTCCTTTGAAAGTTCTTCATCAAACTCCTCGTAAAGATTCAAAAGAGCACTATAGAATGGTTTGATATACTCTGGTAACCGTTCAATTTCACTGATATCCCACCTGGAAAGAAAAAAAAAGACATTACGTTGATTACAATCGTGAATAAACAATTGCATTATGAAACTATTTTGTATTCCTATTGTGAGTACTGTTGAAAGAAAGAAATACGAACCTTTGAATGGCCTCCGTAAAAACTTCAAGTTCTTCAATTGTACCATAAGCATCATATGTATCGTCTGTTATTGATATCATTGCAATGGTTTTGGTGAGCATGATTCGAGCAATTGAATATTGAGGTTCATAATAAACTCCCACAGCCCAAAAAAATGATTCTACCACTCGGTCTCTAGCATAAGGAAGCTTAGAAACAAAGTCCAACTCCTTCCACCACCTGCAATACATATAAGGAATTTTTATTCAATTGGTGTTCATGCACAAACATAGAGCTATCAGCGCTATTTTAAGAGCATTACCTTGAGACTTCGTAGAGATCTTGTTTAAGTAACATTTGCACTGAATTATAGTCTAATTTGGCAAACCTCAACAGCAATTCATTCTTGGACTCATCTTCTTCGTAGATGGAGATAAAATTATGTGCCTCAATTCTTGGGATCCCGAAATGGATGGGTTGCACGAGGGCATGAGCTACTTGTTTCTCGATGGTAGAGCTTAGATGTGGCGCCATGGATTTCAGGTTGTCTGTAGTGAAAGCAATTGCATTTTCTAGTATATCTTCTCCATGCACTCTTAAGTATGCTGCTTCATATAAGCTCAGCAAGCCTCTTGTATCACTTTTAATATTTTCTTTGAATTTTCCATTCTCGTCTATGAATTTCTTAAAGATGCCACAAGATATACGGTAGCCATGTTGCCTCAATAAACGAAAATGAAGTGCAACAGTGTATAAGTCATACGCTTCATCTGCATAATTTGAGTTAAGATTGAAGAAGCGTTCTAGTAGTTCGTCAATCTCTTCTTCAAAATGATATGATACGCCCAAGCGCTCCAGTGTATCAATCAAATTCATAGTCTCCACCATGTCTTTTCCTTCAACTGTCAGCATGCTTCTCACTTCATTCTTTAACCCCTCAATCTCCTTGGCATATTTTTCTGCTAACTGTTCGGTTTTATAAGAACAACATATATAATGAGTATCCTAGAATCAAATTAATGTTACTAGCAACATATACTACGTACCAGGCAGTAATTTCCAATTAAATTTTCCCAAAGAATCTTCCTCAAACAATCTTCTATATACACAACAAAATTATATTTTAAA
Source organism: Fraxinus nigra (assembly GCA_903798295.1). NCBI lineage: Eukaryota > Viridiplantae > Streptophyta > Magnoliopsida > Lamiales > Oleaceae > Fraxinus > Fraxinus nigra. The sequence goes on from CAIGRH010196842.1 coordinate 4,274, forward strand.
CAAAACAATCTTTTTCAGGACCTTTTCAAACAGTTTATGCTGAAAAATGTTACTAGTAAATCTAGGCAAATTTGAAGTTTCCATCCCAAATTATAAAATGAAAGGGTTTCCAAGTATATACTTTTTATTACAGAGACGTGTACCAGGAAAATGTACATATCTAGGGCCCATATAAAAAAGGAAGGGATCAACACCTTGGTATCAAAAGAAAATTTGATAAATTGTTCACCCCATAAGCTGGGAGAGAAGTTTGCGACTGGACGAACAATCTCTGTTTCACAGTTTCTGGCATTTTCAACAAGAGCAGGTGCCAGACTGATTCCAGCCAAAGATCATATATCTTATTCTTCTTATTATAATGGTATGTAGCAGAAGAACAATTTATATTAAAACTATAGACTCTTGCTGGTGAATCGGTGATGGACACTAAAGAGCTACTTCTATTTATAGTTGAAATGAATGGCGACTATGATACTCCATTCAATAGCAGGTGGCTATTCGACTACTGTTCCATACATTAATGTTATTACTATTCTTCATTTTTGACTGGTTGGACGAGGAGGAATACAAACAAGTTTTATTAATATCTTTCACCAGTTCCATATATTAATGTTATTACTATTCTTCATTTTTGACTGGTTGGACGAGGAGGAATACAAACAAGTTTTACTAATATCTTTCACCAGTTCCATACGTTAATGTTATTATTATTCTTCATTTTTTACTCACGTTTTCCCTTGAATTTAAGGATCACATACTTGGACAAGTATAGTATTAAAATGAAATATTATAGAACTGGACACATGACATGTTATGACACATGCATTTGTAGGCTATTGTATACGTTGATAAGTATAATTTATATACTTATTTAGGTCTTTAAATATGAATATTTGAGAGTAATTTTGATGAATTATAACTTAATCTTGTGTATTTATTGTTTGTTAGGTAAATCAATGATTGGAAGTGAAATTGAAAAAAAAAGGAACGAAAAATCAGTGAAAAATGATGATTTTCAAAAGTTAGGGACCAAATTGCAAATATCAAATAATTGATTCAGAGCACATACCGATGAGCGAAGAATGTGGAGAGTCAATTGAATGAGAATAAAAGAGTGAAATTGCACGAAAAATGACCAATTCATACCCTAGAGGAAGTTCAATGACCAATTTGCAATTGGTCCCAAACTTAACTTGTCCATGCGAACGCACCAACATGCAGAAGGCATATAAGTTGGGAACCCGAGGCTGATTTGTTATTACCATGAGTGAGTAGAGATGATAAAAAAAACCCGTCCCGCTTCGAATGGGGCGAAAAAAACCCGCCCCGCCTAGTTAAAAAATAAAAATAAAAAAAAAAATTGAACATTGTTTGTTTTCATTGTTTGATTTGGATATTGATGTAGTTATTTTAAGTATTGTTTGCTTTGGACTATAAAATTTTGAATTTGTATTTAATTTGAGATTTTTGGTTAAAAGAAAAAAAAAACTAAATGGGGCAAGACTCCGCCCCGCCCCGCCCCATCAAAGGCAGGGCGGGGCGGGGGTGCTCCGCCCCGAACCCGCTCCATTACCATCACTATGAGTGAGCAACCAAATATACCATGCTTGAGCATGAGCTTAATTTGGGCGACAACTTTACTTTTATGATGCACACTCTTTTGGAACTCAAATTTGGACGTATTTCTTGACCTAATTTCAATCGATATAGGTACGGAAGAATGGCTAAACATTAGGAAGTCTCTCTCTCTCTCTCTCACCTTTTAAATCAATTCATATCACAAAATTTATTAAGAAAGAAGGGCCAATTCACCATCTTTTGGGAGAGGAGATCAAGTCTAGTAAGGAATTGAAAGCAAATTAATTCCATCAAGAAGGTGAAGAATCAATGATTGAAATTGAAGATGAAGATTAAGAAATTGTTTTCACATATTTCTTGTATTCATATAAATTTCGAGTGATGTTTTTTCATCATTCTTCTTTGTTTTATTTCGTCTTAGAAATGAAATAAATATTGCTCGGCGATGTTTCTGAGTGAAATAAGTATATTCTTATATTGTGAAATAATTAAGTGCAGAGTACTTATGCCTTATGGACTACTTCTTTGCTTACTTTTTTAGGAGAAAATTCACCTCCAATTGGTGGACCCTTCGCGTGGATTTATTTATTAATAAAGTATGGACTTTTTTTAAGCGACTTACTTTCGTAGAGTTGATGAACTTTCATAGAAGAATTTTTTTAGATTATATAGAATTATGAAAGATTTTCATAATCTTTTATAGACTTTTATTCTAAAAGATTTTTATAAACTTCATTTAAAAAGTTTTTATCTTGGTTTTTTGTAAAGATATCGAGGTTGAGAATTTGTATTAAAATTTCTTGAAAAGAGGAAGTTGGTCGGAGGCACTATTCATCAGTATCCTTCCATGCATTTGTAGCCATTTCAAAAAAAATTATCGACAACAACCTTTTTAGTCCCACCATATTCTTAGTCATCTATGATTCCATGTCGGTAGCGATTTGCCCACTTTTCATCTCAACCGTCATTAAGAATCAGGCTTGTACATCGAGCGGGTCCGTTAGAGTATTTCAATACCCGAAATCATCCATTATATTTCGAGTATTTTATTAATGGAACCCTTCGTATTAGTGGGACCAAATTTGAGACGAAGCCGTCGGTTAGGATTAGAGTTCGATACTATCCATAAAATTTTCTAAAAATAAATTGAGCCGAAAATACAAATTATTTTTTTAACATCTAGCAAGAAATAGAAGAAATAAAATATATCATGACATGCATATTGCTACGCTTTCTTAATCTAGTGCAAATATGTCACTAAATAGTATCAAATACCTAGCATAATCGTGTAAAGTTCGGTTTTCGATTAATGTTCCTAAACCTCTATTTCGACTCCATTTTTTTCAAAACTCATTTTCATCCATACATTCTCAAAAAATCACCATTCTCAAATATATTTTTCTCCAAAATCTCATTTTAATGGAACTCAAACCGGGCTAAATGAAATAGAAAGAGACTATAAAGGATGGAAACTCCTTAGAGTTAAGACATACAAATCAGGCGCTTCCTCCCAACATTGATGTAAATTTGCACAACAAATTGGCCGTGGATGAGCCAATTTTTGTACTCCTCATTATCTCCATTCTCTGATTAATTAGTAAGTGGTAACTCCTATTATTTTGTTATTCCTTCAAATTTGATTTATGATCATATGGACACATGTACGTCAATCAATGGGGGATTTAGTCGTTAAAAGTTTAATAAATTCTCGATTATTGAATTTTTCCATATTTTCGTTTGTTTATCGAACTTATAAAGCTTTTGTTAGTTTATTCTTTATTTTGTTATAATTCGGGTTCTATTTCTTGTTCTTCTTTAATTACTATTTATATTTTTTTTGTTGCCATAAAATTTTAAAATATATCCTAAAATAGAAATCAGGATATGAAAAACAAAAGGAACTAAAAAAGGTGAAGAGTTAATAATGGTGCTCTTACTAGATTCATTGTTTTTTTTCTTGAATATTGATATATTCGTTGTTAAAGAAGTGCAAAATGTTACATACTTAAAGCTTCAATGAAAAATTTAGTCAATGACCATCGACTAAACCACGAATTTCGACATAATTAACGAAATAATAAAAATGAAGTTGTTGAATAATAGGAAAAATGATACAATTATAGATGCTGAAAACTTAATTGATAAAAGGTTATGCCTGAGCGTTCCCCCAATAAGGGGACGCCACTTATCAATTCGATCAAAAATTATGTAACATGTCCTTGATAATATAGATGCTGAAAACTTAATTGATAAAAGGTTTTGCCTGAGCGTTCCCCCAATAAGGGGAGTCCACTTATCAATTCTATCAAAAATTATTTAAAATGTCCTTGATAATATATATATATATATATATATATTCTTCTATTACTAGTTGTTTAATAAACTATAAGTATTTTCTTTATTAAATGAGATATCCTCAAGACAAAGTGAGTTCAATAAAATGAACTATATATATTTGTTCATGATACCCCAATCACTGCACACTTTAAAATAGAAACCCCGGAATGAAAGCAGCCAATGTGATTCATGAAGCATTTGCGCAGACCCTTATCCGTTTACTAAAATCAAGAAAAAAAAATTTATTAATTGTCAAAAAATGAAAAATTTAAAACTAAATTTATATCTTCAAACATATGCCTTAGTTTATAAATAAATTTATTGTTGTCAATCTCTTTCGATTACCTAAACATTGAAATTGTGTTCGTTGATTAAAAACTCCCCACAATTGTTCAAAGTTTGTGCAAAAAAATAAAAGGAGAAGCAATACATTTTATAAAAAATTGATAAAACGAACACTTTTCAAACACCGAATATCAGCTTGAAGATTTATGGTCCTAACAAACAAGTTTTATTAGAATTGGTCTCTTGCCCCTAACGTGTAGGATAAAAATTTCTCATTGGTGACGTAGCGAGAGAACCTTAGTTATGGTTCCAACGTCAACAGTGGAAAATTTTTTTCCTGCTCATGAGGGACGAGAGACCAGGACTCCAAGTTTTTTATTGCTTCATCAATTTAAATTAAAAATCATGACAAGATATCTTTATAGACAACACAAAAGTCTTCATAATGGCCCAATATTACCTATCTTGTTTTAGAAACCGTAGATAATGTCAATACACGTGAATCTAACAATAAACCCTTGTACTGTAAACTTATAAGTAGACTTACAATCCTAAATATATTCGCCTAATTTACTTTATTACTCGTGATCAAAGAAAATAAAAGGTTATTATGTCAAAATAAATAACGTACTTTCGACTTTCACCATACTCGGAAAAAATATTTGAGCACAATAAGGCAGGTTACAGAACAAAAAAGATTTGCAAAGGCTACAAGCATTGCTCTCCTCTACATACAGAGTACATAGTGGCGGATCCAACACTCGATGAGCCCCGAAGGTCGCGCGTGATGGGTCTGTCGGGAATAGTTTTTTTATTGACAATAGATAGACTTTTTAGGTTATATCATTTTATTTTCAAATATTTCTTGTAACTCAACTAGTTAGAACTTGCATGTTCATATTGGAAGTCTCGGTATTGTATCCCATTCCTACTAATTTATTATGAAATATTTTTAGTTCTACAATTTCTACCAAAATTTAATACAATAGGAGGGGATTCGAATATGCGAGCTCTCCTTGGGGTTATTGAAAACTTGACAATTATGGTACTTGTTGAATTTTAATACTAAATTTACTAGAATAATATATGTTAAATATTAACGATTTTAATGTAATTGTAAAAATTCAAATATGTATACAAAACTTAGCTACAATATCATTTGTTGAATATTACTAATTTGTACAACATAATTATATATGTTAAAAAAAAAATTTTTTTATTTAAAATTTTTCCCCTTTTTTTTTTTTTTTTTTTTTTTTTTTTCAAAATACATTTTACTTTTTTCTTTTCAACCACACATTTTTCAATAAAATAATATTACGTGCAAATTAAAAAAATTTCTTTATTTTTAACCACACATTCTCCATCAAATCACTATTTTAAAATGCATTTTTTGCTAAAAAAAAAAAAGGGCATCAAACAGGTCTCTTAATATTTTATTGCCGCCAAAGATCGACAGTCGACAATCGATGGCCGCCCATATTGACTCAAAATTCTGAATTTGCCACGTCAGTACATGCATTGAATTAGTAGAGTTACAAATGCCCCCACAGGTGCCACTCTCTATCATCATCTATCTCTCGCCCCATTAGATTAATCGCATTCTAAATAGTTTATACCAGATATTTTGAAGCTGTTAATGTTGAATTTTCACACTCGTCTCTGTTGTCCAATGCAGGTTGGCAGTCAGTGATTTCCATGCATTACATAGAAGAATGAATGACTTTGAAAAGGATGAATAATTTAAAAAATTGATTGCAAACATTATACAATCCATTGTTTGAGTAAAGTCTATATCAGACTCAAAAGTTTTAATTTTATAACATAAAAAAATTAATTAATATTTGAAGATATCACTTTGTCCCCAGCCTGTTATCAAACAAAATTTAGACCTCAAAGGCATCAATAAGCAAAGTAACGGCGTGGGATTTTAGAATTTTTCTAGGGTTTTGTATATTCGTTTTCGTTGCCTTTATAAGTGACGTTTATATTATGTTTGAGATTGATAATTCATATTAAAATTTTCCGAGAAGAGGAAGTTGATTTGAGGCACTTGTTCGCGAAAATATTTGTTCGTTTTAAAACCACCGTAAATGTACGGTTCGTTAGCAAGTATTTAAATGAATTTGAATCCAAGTATCGTTCCAAGAAGAATTGATTAGTTCTAATTCTAATTACCATGACATTAACCGAAACAATAAAAATTAAGAATGTTTGTTTTGATGAAATTATAACTAAATTAATGATAAGTATGCAAATATGAATGAATTAACTAACTATATGCAAATTAGTGATGAATGTAAATTGAAGTGTTTTCTAATATGTGATGAATGTACTAGGATCACGAATCCCTATATAATATTTTTTTAAACCTAGTTTTATACTTCGACACATGTTTGAAAATATTGAAAAATCAATGCTCATTAATTATTTAACAATCTCTCTCGAGTAAAGTTAAACGTATTCTCATGTATGAACCAACTATATTTTTAAGATGGATGCAATTATATAAGAATGCATGAGTTTTTATGAACACTTAAAGATTCACATAAGGCATAACGACATATTTCTATTCCTTATCGGACCTTATGATGATTTATATATGTCGAATTTATTTGCCTTCTCTCGAATGCATGAAATAAATCATCAAACTCACATAATTACGTGCACAATAATCATGGAGAAATTAAAAACATATAAATCATTCAAATATCCAAAACATGTTTTTAATTGTCAAGAATGTAAAACTAAGAATCAAAAATCAAATTACATAGTTCATCATTCCTTAACATAAATAAATCTAGCCTAACATGGTGGAGAGAAGAAAATCAGAAAAACAATGAAAGAATGACATCACCGATTGAGTTCTTGAATTTAATCTTTGCTTCGTAGTGTTGTTCTTCATGTTCTTGCCTTTTTTTCCTCTTTCAAAACCTTGATAAAACTCCTCCCCACATTATGGATGGTTTTAGTGCTTAAATATCATCACAAGATTGGTTTCCAAAGGTGTTTGAATTGAAAAAGGAAACCGAAAATTTCTCGCACATGAAGACAACCATGTGGCCGCGTGGTTAGGAGCCATACGACCGCACGGCTCATAGAGATGAGCCATTTGAGGTCTTTGCACTCTCCCATGTGATCGCATGGAGAGTTCTACCATGCGACCACATGGTTATACTTTTTTCCTACCAGAAAGTTTTTAATATTTTAGTCATATCTTTCTCTCCCAATATCCGATTGAGATGATTTAAAATGATTTGGAAAGTTTATTCAAAGGGATACAAATATTCTAGAAGCATAAATTTTCAAATTCGAACGTCTTTTATGCCAAAAATAGGTCTCAAACTAAGACAAAAAATTCGAAGTATAACTTTTTCGGTTGGAAGTTGATATGTGATAGTACTTAAACCATATTTCTTCCATTTGGCTTCTTTCTTCATCCAACTGATGCTCAACACTCTCAAATCTTCATCGTAAGATCGACACAACTTTTCACTATTTGCACTTGAGTCCTTAAACTTTGATTTTCCTTCATTTTAGTCATTTTTTGCTTATTTTTTCGAATTTTTACCACGTTCATTGTTATTAGCCTACAAAACACAAATTACACAGAATTAAATTTTATTCACATATTTATTGACAATTATCCATATTTGTGAACCAAAATAAGTCTGTAAAACGCACTTATTAGCACTCTTCATTAATATCCTTCCATGCATTTGTAGTCATTTCAAGAAAAAATATTGACATCTTCTTTAGTGACACAATTCTCAGTCATGTATGATTCGATGCCCCTGCAATTTGGCGTCTTTTCTTCTCAACATTCATTAAGAATCAAGTCCAGATATCGGATGGGTCGATCAAAGTATTTCAGTACTCGAAACCATCTATTATACTTCGAGTATTTCATTAATGGAACCATTCGGGTGTACGTAATTATTGGCACCAAACTTGAACTGAAATTGTATGTTTCGATTCAAGTTCGATTATGCCCATAAAATTTTCTAAAAAAATCGTGAGCTTGGCAGTATAAATTATTTTTTCAATATCTAGCAAAAATAGAAGAAATAAAATATATCACCAAATACATATTTCAACACTTCTTTAATCCAATGCAAATATGTCACCAAATATATCCAACACCTAGCATAATGACATCAAATCTCGATTGTGGCTCTGCATGCCATACCTTAAGAAAGGTTTGTGAGACGTACATCGTGTAAAGTACGGTCAGAAATGACTATGAACTAAAACAATATTATTCAATTATTCAAATGAACAACTTGAGCCTAGTACTAGCCTGGCCTCGCAAACTTGTACTTGTTGGGATGGGGTCATTGATTTAGATTGAATAAATGTTAAAAAATAAAAATTTTGATTTTTTAGAGTACCCCACAATTCCAATTCAAGAACCAAGAATCGACCGGATCCAGTTGGTTTTTTTTTTCTATTCTCGATTACGATTCTTAGACTCTATTTGTGTTTCTTTTTTTAAAAAAATTATTTTCAACCATACATTCATTTTTCCTTATTTTTAATCACACATTCTTAAAAGTCACTATTTCAAAATACATTTTCTCCAAAAACGAGAGTCAAATAGGGGCTATATTATTTTTTTGAAACCCGAACACAACCTCCGATTCCGATTTGATTTCGATTAAAATACCCTCCCCTAATTAAAATATAATTTAGCTTATGTTTGGTACACATTAAAATTCTCACTCTCATTCTTATTTTTCTACTCATTTTCAACCACACATTCTTCAATAAAATAATATTTTTCAGCACATCAATAACTTCTCCTTCTTTTTTAACAACATATTCTCCATCAATCTACTATTCCAAAATACATTCTCCCAAAATAATGTGACTCAAACACACCCTTAGTTACCCTAGATAAGAGACTTTATTAAACTTGCTTGTATATTTGACGTTTTGATTTCATACCTCATAGGTAGCAATGTTATCAATGAGTCGAGGCTGGCTACAAGAATTTTAAGTTTATTGCTTAGCCATTCAAATTCTTCCTTGGTGACCCAAATGATCCCCAATAAGGATGTAGTTGTGTGATAAAAATAAGAGCATGTGATTAAGGCATGCTCATGTACTGAGAAAATGGTGACAAATGTCCTTCCATGTACCATTTGGCTTCCACATAGTGAGTCCTTTCAAGTTCTTTCAACCAAAACAATTTAGTAGATGTTTTTATAAGTTAAAAACTACAAATTAAGTATATCCCAATCCTAACACATCTAAAAGAGGCATTTTCGTCGACCAAAATGACGTAGTTTTATCTAGCCCACCGCCTTCTTCACACTTTAGCGGAAACCAAACGAACCTCCTTCTCCTAATTCTCTTGCCTTCTTCAATTGATTCTCGACTGCAACATCTTCACATCCTTCTCCAACAATCCTATCCTAACACATCTAAAAGAGGCACTTTCGTCGACCAAAACGACGTAGTTTTATCTAGCCCACCGCCTTCTTCACACTTTAGCGGAAACCGTACGAACCTCCTTCTCTTAAGGATAATGCTGGGGGGTACATTAGGCCATCCATAACCGTGTCCATAATGTTGAGGTGGCATGTTTTGAAATTCAATTTCTCATGACATTGAAAGGACAATATTTTTCCAAAATAACCCTTCATGCATTTGAGAAATTACCACTTTCCAAACACTCTCTTCCAAAACCTCTGTCTTCCAATTACTCTCTATTCCAAAAATCGAAAAGGGAAGTCATCTATTCCAAAACCTCTCTCTTTCAAAAACTAAAAAGGGGCGAAACGAGTGGGATTGAAGCCGACAAGGAGCAAATCGAGAGGGAAATCAAGAGCATCAAACCACTTTCTCTTCCAAAAACTTCGACGACCGACAAGGAAAGCAAATCGAGTGGGCTTGACTGGTTTAGGGTGGGCTCGATGGAGGTTAATTGTTCCGAGCAAATCGAGTGGGCTCGACGGAGGTTAACGCTTCCGAGCGGCTCAACTAGTGATTGTGGTGTATCTGATTTGTTTTTAAATTAAGAGCCGCCTTCTTCTCCAAAATACCGATAACGGTATGTTTAATTTGAAACACATTGTCTTCTTAGTTTGTGGAAATTTCTTCAATTTGGGTTTGAATTTTAGGGTTTATGCATTTTGTACTTTTGCCTGTTGGTGGAGGAGAAATTGGTGGATTTGTTGTTGGATTGCACGGTTATTTTGTGAATTAAATGGAGGACGTTATATTGCAATAAGTTTCTCATACTTCTCTTACTTCTCTGCTGCTGCAGGTTTTCAAGAAAAATAAGTTTCTCATACTTCTCTTACATACAAAAGGATCCTCTAATGAATCCTTTATATAACACGAATACCTTGGACATGTATCAATGCCCAATACATACTCCTTTATTAGAAATAATTCCTCATGCCCAATAATAGGTTTATCCGTGGTTAACAGGATAACTGCACACTATGATTAGGGCAGAACAAGAGTTAAAATGTAACATTCCCCAAAATATAGTCTCTCTTAAGGTTTAAAGATAATCACCAACTGGTTTCTGACAAGTAAGTTTTACCGAGTCGGTCATTTTGTGACCGATTTTCGACCGAAATTTTCTGTCCGTGAATGACTTTGACCCACAGAAATTTGGTCATCAACTATAGAAAATTTTGTTGCTGGTAGCATTATTCATTTTAGTGATTGTGCAAGAAGTGATCCACGATACAATTATAGCTAATGAGAATATATTATACAATAAGATACAAAATGTAAGCGATTCAACATGTGTTGTAATTTTAACTAAGAAAACTTTATGGTTGCATTTAATGAATGCAATCTAATGAATTGAAAAAAAAAGATATATATATATATATATAGCCCAATTCTTTTTACTTTACCTGATCTGCTGATCATGAGTACCAACGTAAGAGAGTAGAATTGAGAATAGCAATTTTTCAGGCGCATGCATGCCTCTTTAAAATTAAATTTTCAGATTGCTTCAATTGCAAGTCAGAGTTCAAATTACACAAGTTTTTATACTAACCGCCATAAGCATTAGCATCATGTACGCAAAATGAATTAACACTTGACATGCAAAACAAAGAAACTCTAACCAATTTGATATTAATATTATTAATCGAATGCCTCATGGCTATCAATTAAGACCAGTTGATTTAAAGAAAATATACGGCATAACAATCTTGTGAAACTGACAACTTAAAACCAGTTTACATATTAGTAGAAAAAAATATTTGGAATATTCATTATGTGTTTAGAAAATCAAAAACAAAGAATCTACATAATGTACATTTAAGTGTATGATTGATGTACCTGAGTATAAATCCAGCATAAATATAATATTAATGCCAGCAACAGCAAATGGGTACTCCTAGTCTGCACGCTTTCCACCTTGCTTGAAAGTAACAAATGAAAAGGAGCATGTAATTCAAATACTACAATATCAGTAACTCAATCCTTCCTGGAGTTCAAACCACACAAATTGAAGATATTTAACATCATACAGAACTATCCTTGATCTTGGAAGCAGCAGCGGATCAATCATACCCGGTAAGTTTTGGCAAAAAATAGCAAGTTCTCAAGCGAAATGAAGCCACAACCCCTAAGGCCAATGAGTAAGCACAATGAGATAATAGTTCAAAATTTTAGAATTTTCCAGAAAAATAAAAATATAGCTATGTTTATTGCATTAATAGAAGAAGGAAAGAGAAAAGGAGCACACAGTACATCGACATATAGCATATGAGCTAATGTGGTTGGTCATTCTGTTTTGCAGTTTTAGAAAATATTTGTATATTGTTTTAGTGGATCACTTTCTTTTGAATGAGAACTATATAATAATTGAAACATAATAATATAAACAGAGAATTCAAAGAAGAATTTTATGAATGGAAGTGCCTGCCTAAATAATGTCAGTAGTGCTAAATTTACTCTCAACTCCCAAACAAAATGACCCATCTCAGCCCAAATTTGTCTGTGGCGCATGTATACACAACACAAAATCCTAACACTCATACTGACATGGGATGTAAAACTAGCATAAAAAAATGTGGCAGTGCACCTGAAGTCAGTTGATGGATTAGCTCCTTGCCACCCCATATCCTTCCACTGCTCGGAGATTAGACCTTTAAGCTTAACACTTGGAAAGGCAGCATCCCACAAGGTTTGGAGAGCTTCCTGGCAGTAGGAAAAAAAATTATATTGATGTGAACAGGGAACTTGTAAATAGAGTAAGTCTTGACAATACAAATGAATCCACCTCTCAGAATTTAATTGATATGAAAATATTACATAGATGAGTAGTGTCTATTTCTAGCAAATAGATGAGTTGTATAAATCAAAACATAGTCTGAGACATGTGGAGTCCTCGTCACATGTAGACTGTGTAGTTATAGTCATGGAACTGAAGTGGAAGCCATTTTTTCCCCTTTTTATTTAAGTTATCGAGATCATGGGAAACAAGGATGGAGAATATACTTGATGATCAAGGAGAGTCTCATCAAAAGGCACTCCTAATCGTTCTTGAATTGTTCCAAGTCTTTGTTCCTGCTAGCATTTCAAACTTGCAACTTAGGTCAAGAAGTACTAGAAGTCAAAGATGATTAGAACACCCATACTTCAGCAGATTCAACAATCTTCATCTTTATACACTAACTAGCCAATAAATAGTTCCCCGGAAGGGGCTAACAAAAGCTATCATAAAAAAATCATGATCTACATCTATTATTACAATGCATGTAATATTAGGCAGACCAACAGACATAAACATAAAACCCAATTGCTCTTTAATGCAATAAACTATTAAAAATTTGGATGCAAGCTGAAATGCAAGAAGTCTCACTAATCAATCAAATTTTCAAAGTACCTGAATAGGACTTAAAGTGCAGACAAGAAATTTTCTGCTTCTAGATCGTTTATTGCCGGAGCATCTAAACATTCCTCCTATCCATGTTCGTGGTCCAACCATAGCATTAGATACAATCAACAAAATCTGATTAGTGAAATAATAATTTTTTTTCTCATAAGACACTGTATACTGATGAAAAGGACTAACTGAACTTACTTAACAAACCCGCACATCCCAATGAAAATAAAAAGACAGATAAAAGAAGCAGAACAAAAAATAAAAGCACTAACTGAACTTAAAATGAGTCAAAACCTTCTTATGATTGTCGCAAGCACATTATTACCAACCAAAAACACCAGTCAAGCTCAACAAATTCCGCAACGTCAGTTAAATATAAGGAATAATATAAATTAGATAAATATTTAGACAATTATTTAAGAAATATCATACATTTGATAAATATTTATGCAACCCATTATCGAATATTCAGCTAAAGGACGATTTGGAAAACTCAGACATCATTACATTTTTTTTCCCTTCCAAAATAAGCTATTGTAGCTTGGTTTTTTAGGCCACAAATAAATTCTTAATCATTTGTTCACACTTATGTCAGCATGGATGTTGTTCAATAATAGAGGTATCAACCATTTGCTTATCGTTTCTTTCTTATCCGAATGCGTCAAATTCTTTGAGAAAAGTTGGCTCAGGTTTTAGCATGGATTATTTTTCATTTGAGTATGGAGGGGGCTTCATGAACGGATTAATGAGCAAATTTAAAATAACCTTTTTATAGTCAAAGCCTCCAACACTAGCACCTAAATACTGTATTCCTCTCAGTTATAACCAATTGGTTTCGAGTACAAGCTTTGATACTTTAATATCAGAAAGGTAGCAGGGAAAACATACAAAGTTTCAATCTATTTTTGCTTGTTTTTCAAGGGTCAATAACTTAGGATAAATACATTTTTAACAATAAATGGTCTGCAACAAGGATAAAAATACGGAAAGCAAGGCAACACATAACATCAAGGAAAAAGGTTGCCCTAAATGCATATATATATATATATATTGAGAACTTCACATTTGAACTCAAAGGCAGTGGAATTGGTAAGTGTGTGCACACACGAATGGAGGAAGAGATAAAAAACAAACAAACTTATGTAAGCAATGTCATAAAACATTATTAATAGATTTTACTCACTAAAGCACTGAGCTAACTGTGATATTAGGTGAGAAGAATTATGCGACCAAACCGAATCTTCATTATGCTTTTTTCCATCCCAGTATGGTTCATCTTCATCAACTTGGATATGTGGATATCCATAAGAATGAAAGATGCCAAATTACGTTTACTGCACTTAATTAAATATGGACTGCTAAACATGTCACAATTATTTCTTTCTTCCATCTCAATAGGAGGAAGGATATGAGACTCATAGATGAACGAATGGATCAAAAGGAGGCATAGAAGAAGGATATGAGAGATATTGAAAAGCATTGATTTCATCCAAAAAGTTACTTCGATCATAGGGAATCAGGGATGATGGTAAATGGATCCCTAAAGAAAATTGATAAAGTTAGTAATATATGGTTTATTAAAATCGAATTACTAGATACCTATTAGTCATAGACAGTTATTCTTTCTCATTTTCACTCGACAAAATTGAAAATCAAACTGGAAATAACCAGGACTAGGACTAAGAAAATAAGTTTTATGTTACAAGAAAGAAACTCAATCATGGAAAATATCAGAAAACGGTGTACTTATAGCCAAAACTAATATCGTTAAATGTTATTTTCTTAACAATATGAAATCTCAAACGAGTAAAATAACTAGAAATTAATACAATAATTTATAACTTTAGAGAAACACATACATTTTCAAGAAAATCTCAAGACTTCTACTGCATCACAGAATGTCAATGGACAAAACTAATATCAAGACTTCTAGATTGCATTGTCTGGTGCAACATTGTAGGTGAATGAAAAATCACTTGATTCTACAGCATGATTTATTCGTTTGTTCTACAAACTCGAGATCAGTCCTATATGGTTCATGACTCAATCTCACACCCTGAGAATTCTAAAAATTTCAACAATTAAATTTAAAAAATATATTAATAAGAAGATGAAATGACTTCAGGGGAAGTTGAATTCTTATAGGAAAACCATAGTGTATTTTCAAAAGAGAAGCTAGCCCCTTTGTTTTTGGTGCTATAAAATGAAAGAGTGAAGGTCAGAGAGAGAAATCAGCAGCTTACTCTTCGATTAGAGGCACAAGAAGGAATACATTTTCTACGCCTTAATCTCATCAGAGACAAAATATGAGAGATCAGAATCTCCTTCTCTTTCTAAGCAAAAAGCAAAGCAAAAGTGAATTGTTGATACAATAATCCAATGATTGCAGTAACCCATGCTTGGCTCCTCTAATTCAGCCCCTAATCATTTGGAAACACTCCAATTTTTCCTATTTCTCCACAAAATTATTATCTTAAAATTAAATCCGTATATCCTCGTGTACCAGAAAGAGGTTGTCTAGGAATCCCGATAGGGTAAAAACTGAACTTTTGGGGGTGACCTGTATGGGGAAGATTCATAAGCGCAATCAATGGGCAATCTGCTGCATTAACATTATTGTGGACAGAGAAATATTGGGTTTTCATTATGAAGGAGGTGGACAAAGTTTTTTCAAAAAGGAAAGAAAAAAGCAGGAATATTTGTATTCTCTTTGCACGACACACCAGACAAAATCACACGCCCAAGAAACATATATACAAAGATACAGCTATAGCAAGTATATACACACACATATAAACATATATCTGTACCGAAATCTACACTTGCAGCAAACTAGAGGGTGTGGTTAAGATGGGAAAATGCACCTCTTAACGCATACGAGAATTAGAATTCTTCTTCCTCTTGTTGAAAAGAGAAAGGTGGGCCCAAGTTGGAGGAAGTGGGGGGGACCAGAGCACGAGCAAGAGATGAAAAAATGGGAAAATATTAAAATGAAGAAGATGATGAATGAGTGTGACCCGTGGCTTTCTGGAAACAGCCATGTCGCAAAATGCCCGTCTATTCCGTAGTATGTAGTTCTATATATGATGTGAATTTGTATGTAACCATATAATTTGAGGCATTATATTGATTGCGCAATCCTGTATAAAATATATAAATTTTAATTTATAAAATAGATTAATTTTTTTTTAAAAAAAATCATATTCAACGTTAATTTAAACTCTAATCGCTTTTAATTTTATGTACTATAAGAATTAGTACTTGATATTATGTAAAATTGTAGTTGATGCCCGAGATTATGAGTATGTTCGGTATGACTTTTGTAAATTATAATTTGTGGTTTAGACATAATACGTAAATAAGAAGTGAATAAAAGGTGCACATACAAAACGGATGGATAAAAAAATATTTTTCAAGTTTTATTAAAATAAAGGAAGCTGTTACGGGTTTTCCAAGTCATCCCCCACGTGAGACATACAAATTGAATACGATTGCCACGTGATGGATGAACTGGATTCATCCTCCACGTGGTGACGAACTGATTTCACCCCTCACCACACGTTGTACAAACTGATTTCATCTCGCCATGTGGCATACAAATTAATTTCATCCGCCACCTTGGCGGATGCTATGGTCCGCACTCTGCATAACTTTGTTGCAGTTGAAACTAAGTCCGAAGTGATGACATCCAAAACGCGATTATCACTCCTACTGTAATCGTTCCACTTCAATCGTGTACTAGAAGATCTTTTATGGAAAGATCTCAAGAACAAAATGATTGTCGTAGATTTAGAGACACGTGTTCCATATCCAAGTGGCATTTTATCATTGGTTGGTGGGTGCCACTTGGACATTATGTACACTAAAATGTAAATCCTGATATACATGTAGTAAAACCCTTTAAAAAAATTTAGACGTTTTTTAAAGTTTTCAAATAGTTTTGGCTTCCAAAATACATCCCAAAGTTGAGCCTTAAATGTTTTCGTGCAACTTATATCATATTATGAGAATAACTCTAATTATTTGCATTAATTCATGAAAATTGTGTATTAAATTAGAGATTCAAATAACTAGCATAGACATTACTTGTTATTAATAATTATTATAATTGATTGGAATGGAATGAATTCAACAATACTTCGATTTTTAATCTCAAATAACCAGACATTGCATGTCTTTCTTGGTTTCTTGAGAATGTAAGCATTCTTGATCTCCAGAAGGTGAGGGGCGACTAGAGGTCAAATAGTGTAAAGATGAGTTGGTCTTGATCTAAGAGATCTGTTGGTCAGCAAGCCTATGGACAAGTTTCGTGGCACATATATAAAAATCTACCTTATTAGCCCGAGCGCATGACACAAATTTCATCTTTAAAGAGACGATGATATCTTTGACGAGGAAAACTTTGAAAACACTGACTAAAATTAGAACTTAAAACTCTTTGATTACACATAGGAAATCTATAAGAAAAGAAAAATACAAAGAATCTTAGACAAAATGAGATACTATGGAACTGGATAGGACTTGTTATGACACATGCATTTGTAGGTCATTGGACATGTCTCGGCTTCTTCAAGCGATGAGCAAACAAAGCTAACAATAACCAAACGACACGGTGTGCACGATCCACACGCATGCGAGCAATCCGGTAATCTCGACCCTGCGATCTGGAGCGTATAAGCTTTTCTATGCATCAATGGCGCCCTTTTGTGATCCACATACAAATTAGGTTTCGCACTTGCTTCCTTCTTGCTAGACCCATTATCTGTCAAACATAATGTTAGTTCCAAAAACACGACCATCACTAACTGATGCTTGTAAATGAGCCGTTATTAAAATCTCACCTTTAACTAATGACTTTTGCATTGGTAAAAGTGAAGTGCTTGTTTGGAAAAACTAAAAAATTTGACGTCAAATTCAATAATTAATTTTAATCATACATTTCATAGCATAAGCGGATCTACAGTGGGGCATGCCCCGCAATAAATTTGAAATCCAAGATTTTGCAATAGATTTTTCATGATTTCACACAAGATTTTAAAATAATAATAATAATAAATAAATACATAAATAATAATAATTCCTTATAATACTCAACTTTGCCCCCACAATGAAAATTTTGTAAAATTTGCCCCCACAACTCTACTCTTCTAGCTCCGCCCCCGTTTCGTGGGATTCACAACTTTCATCAACTATTATCAA
Source organism: Fraxinus nigra (assembly GCA_903798295.1). Classification (NCBI taxonomy): domain Eukaryota; kingdom Viridiplantae; phylum Streptophyta; class Magnoliopsida; order Lamiales; family Oleaceae; genus Fraxinus; species Fraxinus nigra. Next base: position 22,536 of record CAIGRH010196842.1, read on the forward strand.
AATCTACTAAGTCTTTTATCACAAGTTTCGTCAAACAACCCCGAAATATCTTGTACTAATCAAGGACAAGAACAAGAACAAGAACAAGAAAAAGAAAAAGAAAGAACTTTACGGGAGTGTAGCTTGCCAATTTGCCTTGCATGCATGACTAATGGAAGGAAGAGAAGTACTAAGCAAGCAACAGAACCCTTCATCATTTTTCTTCTTCTTAATTACGTAGTTGAGCTCGTTCAATCCAAAACTCAAAACTTGTTGAAGACGAATTGCATATAGAACTAATAATATATATATATATATATATATAAAAGACTCCAAGCCAAATTACT
>CAIGRH010196888.1:0-14806 GCA_903798295.1 Fraxinus nigra
CGTCTCGAATGATTTGACTTGAATGCTTAACTTTCACTTCGTTCTTCATTTCGAGTCCGATTTATAATCTTGATAGCTTTGAAAGCTTAATCACTCAAATTCAAATGTTAGTAAATAAAATAACTTGTTTGTTAAAATCAAAACATTAAGGTTCTAATCAATCATATGTCAACAATCAAAACTTTTGCTATCATAATAAAAAGCATCTCCAAACAATTTTTTCCATTAATTATGTCAATATAGGACCAAAGCGGTCTTCGTTACAAATATCATAACTAAATACATCAATGATCACATATATCAATAAAATCAAATGACATAAATCAAGTATTGATGTATAGCATAGATATTACATATAATGTAAACCCAAACATGCATATTTTCAACTGGTCTTACCTTATTCTTTAATGAGATCAAACCAAAACTTTAATAAGAGTGAAAACTGAACTGAATACTTTATTATTGAAAATAACACGAATATTTATAAGCATAAAATGCGTCTAATTCAGACAACAACCAACTAGAAACTCCCGCAAAATTGCCATATCATTTAGAGATGTAAGACCCATATGAGTAGAATGCTCATGAAAGATCTTGTGTGGTAGTCCTTTAGTAAGCGGATCCGCAATCATGGAGTTTGTTCTAATATACTCTATAGAAACTTGACCACTATGAATTCTTTCCTTAATAGCTAAGAACTTACTGTCTATAATCTTTGACGTCGTTTAGCTTCTTTTGGAATATAAGACTGCTATTGTTACAAATAATTAAAGTAGTCTATTAATTCCGTTCAAAATGTGCAACCTAGTAACAAAATTCTATAGTCATATTCCATGATTAGAATTAGAATATCCACGATCTCCAATTGGTCTGATTTTCTATATGTGATCATGTGATCATTAGTTCTCTATAGATACCGAATAACACGCTGGCTGCTTTCCAAATATCCATCCCCAAAATTACTTAAATATCCGTCTAGAATTCTAACAATAAATGTTATATCCGGATGTGTGCAAATCTAAGCATACATAACTCCCAACTGCTAAAGCACATAAAATCTTCTGTATTTTCTTTTCTTTAAGTTTATCCTTAGGGTATTGATTGAGATTAAACTTGTCTCACATGGTAATAAGGGTATCACCTGGTTTACGTTCTTACATCCCACATCTATTAAGAACCTTATCAATATAATTCTTTTGTGATAATTCAAATATACATTTAGAACGATCCCGGTGTATCTGTATCCCTAACAGAAAAGAAGCGTCATCAATTTTTTCCATTTCAAAAGTCACTGCCTTCCTTTTGAGTAAAACTATTAGCAACAAGACGAGTATTATGTCTTTCCAAATCACCTTTTAAATCTTTCTTGGTTTTAAATATCTATTTACAACCAATGGGCTTCACACTTTTAGGCGACGTGATGAGTTCCCAAACGTCATTTTCTTTCATATACTTTGTCTCTTTATTTATGGCATCAATCCCCTATTGAGAATTATTTATTTGCATTGCTTGATTAAAGTTGATTGAATTTTCTTCGACCAATCTAATATCATCCTTTTTTCTTGGAGAAAATTTATATAGTCATCCGAAATTTCCTTTCTCATTTCTCTAGTAGATCTTAATGGCATTTATTCTTGCGATTGTTTGAGTTTGTTCTTCTGGAATAATCTCTTGATTATGTATAGGGAATTTGTAATGTTGTCTTGATTCAAAATTACTTTTTGAACAAAATATGTTGCAAGAATTTGTCCCCGATCATGATCATTGTCAATTACAACCAAATATATATATACATATTCTTCCTCAAAGACGAATCCTTAACCTTAAACCATATGTTCCCCCACAAACTCCATATTCTTAAAGAAGAAGACATTTCATGTTTCGAAAATTGACCTAACAATGGTATCTTAAAAGAAATTTGTAACCCATTGATCTCTCAAAATATCCAATAAGATAGCAACTGACGGTTCTGGAGTCTAGTTTCCTTTTGTTTTGCCTATAAGGCATTGCTTTACCTAGACAACCCCAAATGTACAAATGTCTCAAACTGGTCTTATTGCCTTTTCGGAGCTCATAAGGGGTTTTGATAGTTGTTTCTTATAACTTTATAGAGAATTTGGGCTGCAGTTTTTTAGTGCTTTTTCCTAAAGAAATTCTCGTAAGGTGAAATGACTAATTATCCTCATTACCATATCCTTAAGTATTCTGTTCCGTCTTTCATCAATACCATTCATGCTAGGAGACACTGCATGGTATACTGTGGTACGATGTTACATTCCTCTAAGAATTTAGCAAAATGCCCTAAACGTTGTTCCCCAAGTCCGTCATATCTACTATAGTATTTACCACCACAGTCGAATCGACGTGTTTAATTCTTCTCTTAATTTGATTTTCGACATCAACCTTGTAAGTCTTGAACACGTCCAGTGATTTGGATTTCTTATAAATGAGATACAGGTAGTCATAATGAGGAAAAATCGTCTATGAACGTAATAAATGATTGCTGATCATTCCAAGAAGTCGAAAAGAATAACCCATAAATATCCATATGATCTAAAGTCCTATTGGCACATAATTTCCTTGTATTTATTTATTTTCCCTTAATAGAATTAACACAAATACTTAAATATGAAAAATCAAGGAGATCAAGAATTCTTTTAGATGCAAGCTTTTATTTTCTCTTTTGAGAGATGTGACTTGATCGCTTGTGTTATAACCAAATAGAATTCTCATTGGTTAATTTATGTGTAATAACACATGAATTTGCACGCAAGATTTCTTTATAAAAGGCAACTGTAGTAAACAAATATAGCTTATCATAAACAGATAAAGAACTGGTAAACACATTATTTGAAATAAGAAAAAGACGAAATTGGCTATTTTCAATGGAATAAGAGTAACCGAATTTGTCCAATGTAGAAACAAAAACCAATTTCTGTCTAAAAGACATTACTGCAAATGTCTCTTTCAAAATGAAATAATAATCAGTCTTTAATAATAATATTAATCTAAAAGTTCATGTAGCCTCAACTTTAACTGATTTGCCATCGTCCACATAGATAAATCTTTCAGCATCAATTAGTTTTCGGTGTTCGAGTAACCCCGCATAGACACACACTTAATTGAGTGGTGGCACCGAAATTTATCCACCAAGCTTCTTGGAATTGAAAATATATTAACCTCGAACAAACCAAAGTGAGAAGTGAGAAGTGTACTTTTCTTCACACCCCAGCGTGGTATTTAGTACGGTCCCTCTTCATGTGTCCGAAATTTTCACAAAAGTAACGAACAAACACTTCATTCTTTTCAGGCTTCTGTTGCTTCTTAGTTTTTGATTGATGAATATATATTCTTTGCTTATGCCTATCATGCTTCTGCAAATTTATATTTCCTAAGGTATACGTCGATTTTCCATTTCACAAGAAAAGCTACAAAAATCAAACAAAGCATCTTAGAGAATATCATGAACTTAGCCTCCTCGTAAAGTAGATATCTAGTGTAGTGATTTCATTCAATTTTTTTCTTAAATTTCAGATCCCCGACCCCCACCCCCGGCGTTCATGTTCTACCTCTGCCCTTTAATATACACAAGTAGAAACAGCATCCATGCTGGGTTCTAATGGTTCAAATGAGACACTAGTTCTTTGCTTGAAAATTAAGTGAACGTTTAGTACATATACAAAAGACAAAATTTGAACTTTTTTTGGTTCTATAATAATGTCATATCCATGCTATTTCAGGATACTCATCGTACGTAACTTACCATATAAATTTGAAAGCACAAAGCATAAATATTTTCAGCCACTTAACGGACTAACCAAGACAGAAAAAACGAACCTCTGTTTTTTTCTCTCTTTTAAATTTCCTTCCCTCTCCTTCAACTGAAAGAAAATTTCCCCAACACTGACCCTACTTGATATATTGTGAAACCCATTTGAAGCCATCACCATAGCCCATTTTGCGTACAATGCTGCACATGAATACCTCTAAAGGGCGCACATCAGAGTCCGCCAGATTGACCTTTCCTTTGCCAGTGGTTACACCAGTCAGGCCAAGGTGGTAACGCAACTCGTCTTCAGAGGCAGCATATGATATGTCAATCTTGTTTCCCAAAATCAGAAATGGGACATTGGCAAGGGCCTCATCAGAAAGGAGTGCATCTAATTCCTTCTTTGATTCTGCAAAACGCTCCTTGTCATATGCGTCAACCAGGTACACTACAGCATCAACCTGTAAAACCACAAGGTGCACATGTTCATAGAAAAAGAGCAATGAATACTGATAAGATGACAAAAAGGAAAAACTGTGTGATTGAAACAAAAATTATGTTATTTTTCCAATCCAAATGGCATGCAGCAAGGGTAGCAGCTGTGGAAGATAATGGATATACTATATCTCAAACAGCAGGTGGAAATAATTCAAATGGTTATCAATCTTGTAAATCCTCAGAAGAATAAATTCGAGAGAAAAATGGCATAAGCAGGATCTTATGGAGAAAAAAAGAAGTTACAGATTTTATTATAAGTGATTAAATATATGCTTTACTGATAAAGCCATAACGTTAAGAGTTTTCTCATTTAGTCATCTTAGTATTTTGTTGATCACTGAGGAAAAAATAAACACTAACCAGGGATGGAACCAATATTCTCCTCAACAGAGGCCAAACCAAATATTAAAACTATCCCACAAAAAATAATTCTCATAGGATTGACAAGATGAAAGGGAGAGCAGGAAACTTACGACATGTCATGTCAACTCCACAAAGTTTCTATAAAGTAAAAAACATTTAGCCGTCTGACAACCATTTTTTTTTTTTTGAAGAAAATGGAGTTTTCAATAGGAGAAATGTGTGGTTAAAAAGTAGGGAAACGTTTTGAGTTTATGTGTAAAATATTTTATTGTGTAAACGTGTGGTTGAAAATAAGTAGGTAGAAAAAAGAGTTTGAAAAAAATGGTAGTCAAACAGGGGCTTTAATTTAACCTTGTGTTACACAAAGCAAGATTATATGAAGAATAAAACCCAATTTTTCTGAAGAAACAAAATTCAAGGTTTGAATTTTGAAAATATAAATTCCAAACGTGCCCCATTTGTCACCAGTGTCTCTCTTATCAAGCAGTCGAACTTACAAAAAATCCCAAAAGGGGATCTTTATAAATCGCTTACAACAAATCCCAAAACTGGCTTGTTGATTCATTATGCCTTTTCTTAACGTGAGAGTCTACTGGCAAATCCTCTCACAGAAACTTCCTATTCTATCATGCTCAGGTTTCTATCTCATTCATTTACATCTTTGAAGCCATTGTAGTAATCCCCATCTCTGGACAAGCCGGCCAATTATAAACTATAAAGTAGATGCATCTTTAATTGTATTTAAAATTACAAACTACTAACATGTTTGGACAAAGCAAGTCCTAGAGTTGGTGTGCATAAAGTGGAATAATAGTCAGAAGTAAAATATTTATATTCTATATTGGTTGAAATCTAGGAAACAGTCAAAAGGAAAATAATTTGATTCTATATTGGTTGAAATCTACAAACAAGTGCACTTCATAATTCACCAAAACCATTCGATAAAAATGATTTACAGATATACATGGAATGCACTTCAAAAGTTGGACATAGATTAGTCACATAACGATTAACACATGCAAGATTACACCAAGGCATAATCAGAGATAAACAGCCAGTTTTCGAGAAAATTTTCTTTGAATAGTTGACCTGATATTTAATTGTCTCTGAGTGATACTTCTGATGGTGGATTTACGTGGTTTATAAATTTGCAAGATCAGAAACGAAAGTTTTATAAAAATCTTTTTGAATATGAAATTCAAAATTCTTTTCAATAGCACAAAGCCCAGCATTTTCTAAGAGCTACTAGCTTGGAATGTAAAATTAGAAATTAGCATAAAGCTCAAATTACTGAGGAGAAAGAAGTACAAACTAAACCTGTAAAGGTTAATGCCATTGAATTAATAACCTGACGGTTCATTAGATAGTAATTTTGTGCAAAGTTTACATAAAAAACAAAAGAAGTTCCCAAAAGCAATTGTGACTCCTTCCCAAAAAAACATCTTCTTATCCCACTATCTCATGAACTCAGAAATTTTTCCAACTATGAAATCACTCCATGGATGATCCAGAAAACAAATTTCTGACAATCATCATTTAGAAAACCCAAAAAGGTTGTGAAAAAAGGCAACATCCAGATCAAGAAAATCTATACTAACTTGAAAATAAAAACAATAACTTAATCTTAGCACTCTACCTCTTGTATGAACTCTAATATTTCCACAGCAAATCAAGCTTCAATGGAATCTAAACTAAAACCCAGCTACAAGGCACTATAATCAAATACAGAAAATATAGTTACGTATATTTATCTGTTGGGAAATTGGTATACCTTTGCGTAGTAATCCTTCCAGACTCTACGGGCTATCTGATGACCCCCCAAATCAAACGCCTTGAACTTAATTTTCCCAATACTCAGCTCTTCCGAGGTGGGATATTGCGTCGGCTGATGCTGCACTAATCTCTACAAAAACCCAAAATAATTCAATCGAGTCAACCCATCAACAGCTCTTCCGAGGTGGGATATTGCGTCGGCTGATGCTGCACTAATCTCTCCAAAAACCCAAAATAAATCAATCGAGTCAACCCATCAAGATCCATGTTCAAGAAAATAATCAAAAGATTTACAAATAATTTCCGCGTTTCCCACTATTACATATAAGAATAACAAAAAAAATCACCTCATCCTTGAGCATGTGAAGAAGGGTGGTTTTACCAGCATTATCGAGGCCAAGAAACAAGATCTTGGCCTCTTTCTGCCACAATCCGAGTGAGGCCAAAACCCCATAAAACCAGTCCAAGAGGAACATTTCTGTGAGAATTTGATGGGTATGGTGAATTGGTGAAAACGAAACTAATTTTTCATTGTGGGGTCTGGTAAATGGAACTGTTAAAAATTTGATACAATTTTTTTTCCCTCTCTCTCTGGACCAAACGAGGAAGAGCCAAATTTTGTCACGGTGCTTCAGAAAGTTTGTTTTTTGTTTTTTGTTTTTTTTTTAATCTTTGTTGGTTGAAACTCTTAGAATTATTTTACATGTATATCAAAATTTATATTTTAGCATACATAATCACAAGTTTGATCGGATTCACAACTTCCATCCATGTTTTCATCACACGTGTTATATGTATTAACGACTAATTTTAAAAGTTACTTTTTTACAAAGAAGTTAAAAACGTACTTTTTAATAATTGAAATTTATTACGGATAAAAGTTAATTATAAAAAAGATTGTTTGGCAAAATTTTTAATAATAATTTAAGCATATTTTTTATTAAATTGATGAAATAAAAAGTTGACAAGTCGATTAAAATTGAAGTTTAACCATTTTAAAAATTAATAAAATTTCCTCAGAGATGCAGTTAGCTTCTGTTTGATTTAGACAAAAAAAAAAAAAAAGCATTTTTAATAAATTTAAATAAAAGTTGATAGAATTTATGATTGAAAAGTTGTGAATCTCGTGAAATGTACTGTTCAAATTAATTTTAAATTACTTTTAATTGAAGCAAAATTAATTTTAAATTACTTTTAATAAGGTTTTTCTACGAGTTGAAGTTCCCATAGTCGAAACCCGAATGTCATCATTGAAATATTAATTTCTAAGTCACTTTGTTTGACTATGAATAATTTCAAATAACAACTTTTAGTTTTAACAAATCTTTGAAAACAATATTTTATGCATCGTATAATGAGTTATAATATTGTATAGTATCATTTTAAATTAATATATTCAAATAAGTTATTCGTCTCCAGTTGGCAATAGCTGATTATTTAAATGAAAATTACGATACATGCATGGACGAAATGGAGTTAAGTATGATTAGGAAAGAAAACGCGCGATAAAATTTATCAATTGTCGACTTTAAGTTTCATTCTTTGACATAAGCAAATGACAATTTTTTTTTTCTTTTTATGCTAACTGGCCTATTTGGGCTCTGAATTATAATCTCGGTGTTACAAATTACATTTTACCCATAGTTCTTTCTATTTTCAATCATACAAAACTCGAAAAAGATGAGTTTTCCTTTAATCTTCTGATGGACAATTTTCGAAGAGAGAATTTGTTCTTTCTCTACACTAATATATTGATAGTATCGACAATTGAAGTGCAAGTGTACAATCAGTTTTCCACCCTGTACCTTTGGAGGCATAACCTGCGATTTACCTCATTCACCAGCATGTGGGGGTCGTCAAGGATGAGGTTCACCCTTTTAGTATCGACAATTGAAGGTACGTAAGATATATTCGATCAGATTGGACTTGACAAGAATTCAAAACAAATATCTCCCACGACTTTCTTAATCTTGATGGTTCATGTTGATTATAATTTTGATCGAAATTGTTCGTATGGATGGCAACAACATATATGCACGCCGAATTGATAAGCGTATAATTTTACTTGAAGACTTGATAAAGTCTCAATCAAACAGCATAGAAACTCTGGTAGAAACAAAAAAGCAAACATATCATCGTTTCACAACCGGTAATGGAGACTTTACATTCTTAACGCAGTAATTGTTGACAATTTCCAAAAGAGCCCAATCAATGTTAGGGGAAATTGCGATTAAGAAACTATAAGGGATAAGTAATTGAGACAAAATACTGAATGGAAATATCTAAAAATTACAAAGAGAACATACATTTAAGAAATAATATATCTAGGCACTATTTACATTCACCATATATATATATATTCACTTTTTCAAAAAATTATGTTATATTTTTAACCTTATATAAATTTACTTAAATAGGTATATATAAAATTTAATAAAAAATAAAATATATCATTCTAAACTTATCCTCTAATATTTATCTTAAATTCTTTTTAACATTTTTATAAAATACTAATATTCATAAAATATCATTTTCAACTAAGCCCTTGTTTGTCTGCCTTTATTTTCTTTCAAAACAGAGTTTTCTACAGTGCAAAAATATTATAAAAAATAAGCTTGCGTCAGACTATTAGATTATCTATCAATTTGCACTGTACAAAACTCTGTGATTCCATACGTGCCCTTGTTTGTCTTCACCTAACCCATTTACAATACCCACCTACCACTTCACATATGTTAATCAAAGTTTCTCTCTTTCATCCGTACTCTACGTTGAAAACGAAAGACGACTAAGACGCCTCGCCAAGCACTTCCATCTTCGGCTGATTTCAGGTGTCAAAGCCTATTCTTCACTTATTATTATTTTCCCTATGTTCTTGCTGGCTTTTGCTTGGGAAAATTGAAGTAAATTTTTAACTAAAATAAGCTCGATTGTCTATAGATTATACACCGACGCACACACCCATCGATTTCATCGAAATGGACGCCTTCCCCGGTCATGAGTGGACCTTTCCTCACCACATGGTAATGAACACTTTTTTTCTTTACTCTATGGTCATTTCTGGTTTATGAGAATGTCATTGCACATCTGTCGTAATCTCCCCTGGTTTTGTTCCGGCAGAACTATGCACCGTTACCCCACCTAAATAGCTGGTACAAGACCATGTGGAGTCGCAGCCGGAGGATCCGGTACGTAGAATGGCTAAATGGACAGTAAAGGAGCATCAAATTTTCATTGCAGCATGTGAATTGGCTGTAGTGGAAGCCCATCGCCACGGTAAATACTTCACAAGGGCCGGGTGGGACCGCATTCTATCGCTTTTCAACCGAAAGGCGAACAAGAATTGGACAATCTCCCAACTAAAAAATCACTGGCAGTAAATGTGGCTCGATCACAAGATGTTGTTTGAACTGCTGCGCTGCACTGGTGTGGAGTATGACCGAATTGCCGGTAATCGTGTGGTGGCCGATGACAAATGGTGGGATCGAAAAATCACGGTAAACACATCTACATTGTCACTATACCGTTTGCCTGTTTTGTTCACTTTGTTGTCTAAACTATTTCTAATAGGATTAAATGTTATGGAGGTCGTGTGTGATGTCTTGGTTTTCAGTGAATTCATTTTCTTGTTTTCCTTTTCTTAGACCACTGCAAGACAATGCTTTGTATTTGTGTTTGGCAATTGTTTCTGATAGCTACATGAACAATGATATTGGACATATTTTTTGTCGCAGGAGAACCCTAAGTACGAGAGGTTTAAGAATAAAGACGTGGGAGAAATTTTCGATCGGTACAGTCGTCTGTTCGGTGACACATTCGACTCTAGCAAGTATGCTTTCACCCCGACCAAGTTGTCACGTCGTGGCTTTGGCATGGACGACGATAGCGACGGTGACCAAGTCGCTAATCGTTTGCCTATTCCTCTTGAAAGCAGTTCTTCTAGCGACGAAGTAGTTATGGGCCACTCTAAAGGATCGAAGGCACGATCCAGTAAGCATAGTGGTAATAAACGTAAGTCCACGTCCCGTTCGGGGAATGGCAAAAGAAAATACGGGGCACGTGCTATCTCGACTTCAGTAGATCGAATGGCTGAGTTGTCTGCGGAACTGCATTCTTTTGCTCAGCGAAATAACTCGAACAATCTATCAATCGATGATTGCATTGCAGAGATTGATGCAACTGGACTTATTGACATGCACATCAATCTTTTCATGTTCACTTTATCGTTCCTCGACATTCGTGGAAACAGAGATATATGGAGGGTTGCCAAAGACGAGGATACAAAAATGCGTTGGTTGAAGTGGTCCTATAATGACTACAAGGCCCGTAAAGTCGGTGCATCACGTCGTCTTCCTTTTGATGGGTAGTCGGACTTGTTGGGTAGTCAGATGTTTACATTTGCTTGCTCGGTTAGTTGTTAAGGTCCCGTGTCATTGGTTTTCATTTGTTTTCTACTTTAACTTTATTTTCGTACCGTGTAGTTTGTTTTCGTATGTACTGGCGTTTGAATGGAAATGTTTACGTACTATTTGGGCCCCATGCAAGCTTATTATTTTCTTACACTAGATTGTTGACATGGAAAATGTGAAAAGGTGATCCATCATGTCTATCATCTTGAAAAACAAGACATCAAGTTGCATTCAAAAAATCTAAAAAAGGTTTGATTCCCTGCAACTGTCTATTCATGCATGAGACAACAGCAATTTTAGCCAATATATATACAAGCGTAGTTCACAGTCCTTCTTTGAGCATACATCAACGATATTTTTTTTTCGCAACCTCTAGCATTTTTACTTTTGTGTTCCAAGAAACATACAACATGTCGCAATATCGTCTCCGACATTGCAACCTTCAACCAAACTCCGAAGTGTCCGACACTTCTAACGACAAGGTCGTAAGGCAGCAACAAGAAGAGAACATTGAAACATGGCTTGGATATTGAAACGTGGCTTGTAAAGGGATCATGCATGTTAGAACTACTCGTTGTAGGAATGTTATCGAGCGATCTTTTGGAAAACTGAAGCAGCGATGCAAAATTCTTGATCGTATGCTGAGCTACTCGTTCCCTGTACAAACGGCAGTTGTTGCTGCCACGATGGCGGTTCACAATTTTTTAAGGCGTAATGGCAGTGCAGATGAAGCATTCCGTAAAGCATAACAGGAAAGTGACGGGAAGTCGAGATAGACCTCCCATCCGAATATGACGAAGTTGTAGCAGAATTTTATGCAACTACGGAGGAAGATTTACCATGGGAACAACTGTGTGATTACATGGCGCACGAATTACGATAGTGGTGTTTCTAATTTGTAACGTACATGCATTAGTACCGACGATGCACCCAAAAATCTGGTTTATGGATTTGTTAGGAAGAAAATCCATTATCAATCCATTAAAGTTTCACCAAAATAAAGCTAGGGTCGAAGGGTAGTACTCTATATTAGCGTGATAATTTGAGTGTAGAACTATTCTATTTCAGTTATCTAAATTCGAAAAACCAAAAAAAAAAACGTTACATTTCGTTATGGTATTATAACATGTGTTACGGTTAGTCTTTAGACCCAAACGTTAGGAATATGTGTTTGGAAAATTGAAACATGCAAAACCAGTTCCATGAAGGTGATTTTCTGCTTGGGAAAATTCAAAGATGTAAGATCGGTCAATGTCTGACATTGTTGTACAAGTGGTAAAAAATAAAAAATGAAGAAACAAATACATAAAAAAGTATTTCGTAAAAGATTGGGTGAAAAAAGTGAGAAGGGTGTAGCAATGAAATTGTAGACCAACCGTACGCATATTTGTGTCAGGCGTGCAACATTTCGCATTGTTCAATACACTAGTTTCAATGTACAATTGTGAGGTGAGAGATAAACTTGTAAATGGGTTAGGTGAAGACAAACAAGGTCAGTTATGGAATTTTCAATTTTGTTGTAGTGCAAATTGATAGATAATCAGACCTGATACATAAGCTGAATTTTAGAATATTTATCTACTGTAGAAAACTCTATTTTGGTAGGAAATAAAGGTGGACAAACAGGGGCTAAAGTCAAGACAATAATGAAAGAGAATGAATGATTACATTTTATTGTGGGTTTGATGAATTCAGTATGTAAATGATTATAATTTATGTTTAGCACTTGTTTGATCCATATTATTTTTTAAAATATATTTTTTTCTCTCTACTTTTTAACCACATATTTCTCAATAAAATAATATTGCACGCAACTCATAAACGTTTCCTTTATTTTTATCCGCACATTCTCCATCAATTTACAATTCTAAAATACATTATACACCAAAAAAGGGATTGAAACAAGCCCTTAGGTTATTTGATAACGTGCTTTTTGAATTCAAGTAGTATTAAAAAGAAAGTTTAATTCGTATTATTTGAGTTTTCCGTTGAGATGGTCTTTTCTTTATTTTTATTGAATTAAAAACGTCAATGGCTATCTTTTCTATTATGATTATCAAAACATGAATTTGAGTTGTCTGCTAAAATTTTATTTTTTTTAATTTTCTTAAATTCAAAACAACTGTGGCTAAGCTGCTAGGATTATCAAAACAAGTAAAGAAATATGACAATAATGATAGCAATGATTGAAAATATCAAAGGATTACAAAGGAATTATGATATGGTGTCTATATATATATATATATATATGGTCCGAATAGATATATGAAATGATTGAAAGAATTATGATTGGATAGATATATAAAAATGACGTGGATGTACAGTGTTAAAATGAATGAATTTAATAAGGATACTATGAAAATAGTAATTTTAAAATTTTTAATAAGGATAGATATAGAGTTAGATAGATATATAACAATGATGGATATATATATCGGCTCCGTAAGCTCTTAATTGACAATCATTCTTTCTCATGCTCATTTTCAACCACACATTCTCACAATAAAATATTATTCACGTAAATTCAGATTATTTTCTTATTTTTTTAACCACATATTCTCCCAAAATTTACTTTTCAAAAACTCATTCTTTCCAAAAAAAAAAAAAAAAATTCCGTCAAAATTTACTGTTTGAAAAATCTATTTTATAATCACTACACTAATTAAAAGGGAGGATGTGTCTTTCACTGTTCATTCATGAAACCTCTTTTTCACACACTATCTGGTTTGTATAGTTGATAGAGGTTTACTTTCCACGTAATCGGCATTGTTCATTTATAACACCTTCCTTCTACACCTATAAGCTGGTTGGTATTGTTCACTATCTGGTTTGAAAAATATCCATAATTGTAATTGACACAACTTTTTCTCTGTAAATGTACTTAAATATTTTACGATCTTGTTCATGTCCTATCGTTTAAATTCTTTACTACAAATAATTACAATTTTGACTAATTCTAATTTTTCTATACAAACTTTCTTAGCACAACGTGTCTTCACATCAATGCAAACTTTCTTCGCACATTCGATGCCCAGAGAGTCATATGCGCTATCTCCGTGCATCGCGGGGCATCACGGAGAGAGCCGTCCGCTATGCGCCGATAGTTCACTAATCATCATCACGTCGTCACTAATCTTTTCACTGTTCATTCATGAAACCTCACTATAGAAGTTGATTACTACTGTTCACTATTTGGTTTGTATAATTGATAGAGTTTTACTTTCCACGTACTCCTCACTGTTCATTCACATATAAGTTGGTTGGTACTATTTACTATCTGGTTTGACAAATATCTGTAATTGTAATTGACACAATTGTTTTTCTCTATAAATGTACTCAAATATTTTATGATATGGTTGACACTGTTCACTATCTCGTTTGACAAATATCTGTAATGTAATTGATAGAATTCTCTCCCTTCAAAATCTACACGAAATCCTTAATCAAATTCTGCAGCTATAGTCTACGGTCTTCAATTCGCTACTATAGAAGAGTAAATTTCTGACTGGAGAAACAAAAACTGTGTATGTTTGCCAAGGTAAACAATTTGCATATGTTTTCTTCAAACAAAAGCTGCGTATGTGTGCCAAGGTAAAGAATATGCATATCCTTTCTTCAAAAACTATTTAACAACCCTTTGTAATCCTTATTTCATGTCCTTATGATACCGTTTATATTTTTTACTACAAATACTTACACTTTTGTCTAGTTTTGATTTTCCTAGACTTTCTTGGCGCAGTGTGTCTTCACAACGATGCGCGGATATGAACTTTCTTCGCTCATACGATGCCGAGAGAGTCATATGCACTATCTCCGTGCATAGTGGGGCATGGCGGAGAGAACCTTCCACTATGCACGGAGACTAACTCTCCACGTATCATGGATGTTCTCTCCGTGATGTACGGAGTGGTACCTCCACAACGCACGAAGATGTCTCTCTGTGCAGTGCGTGAAGAGCTTCGCGCAATACCTCTCCGCGATGCGCGGAACTCTC
>CAIGRH010197021.1:0-12491 GCA_903798295.1 Fraxinus nigra
GAAGAACTAAAATTGAAGTAATTTAATATGGATGACCAAGATGGAAGAAAGAATGAAGAAAATGACTGAAAAGAAAATTTGTGAAAGCTTTATAATTGGGCAACCGTCCATTTATGTGGGTTGGGCATCCATACTACCCTCAACCCCATTAACTGGGGCCATTTTCTAAGCCTGGGTGGCCGCCCCAATTTCTACTAGACGCCCGTCCAAGCCAAATCAAGGAAAATTTTCTGGTTTTCTAATCTGAATACAACTCTTATGAAAACAAATCTTTAGATGTCTTTTAAAAACCTAGGGCCATCCAAAAGTGAGGAACACGCATTACAACATATTTTTGAAGAGCTTTTGGAGCAGAGAACAAGCCAATAACATGAAGATCGAAACCAAGAACACAAGAATAAATTCAAGAATTATATTGAGTGATGTCGATTCTTCAATATTCTTTGTGGTTTCTTCTTCATAACATGCTAGGCTAGATTTATCTGTACTAGGGAATGATGAACTATGTAATATGGTTTTTATTTCTTAGTTTTACATTTTTGACAATAAAAACACGTTTTGAATATTTGAATGATCTATATGATCTTACTTTCTCCATAATTATTGTGCACGTAATTATGAGAGTGTAGTGGCTTATTTCATGCATTCGAAAGAAGGGGAATAAGTTCGACACATATAAATTGTCATGGGGTACGATAAGAGATATAAATATACCGCTATGACTTCTGTGAGTCTTTAAGTGTTCATAAAAACTCATACATTTTTGTATGTTCATATCCGTCATAGAGATATAGTCAGATCATATATGAGAATATGTTTGACATTACTCGAGAGAAAGTGTTGAATAATTTTAGGAACATTGATTCGTCAATATTTCACCGTGTTGTCAAAGTGTAGAACTGAGTTTAAAAATAATTATTACATAGGGATTCGTGATCCTAGTACATTCATCATAAATTCAAACACTCCAACTTACATATAACGCCGTTTGGATTCAATTTAGTTAAATCATTTTTACTCACATACTTAGCATTGTTTTAGTTATAATTTTATTACAACAAAACGTCACTTTATTCTAGTTTCGGTTAATGTCAAGGTAATAAGAATTGAACTAATCAATCTTCGTGGGACGATACTCAGACTCAAAAGGTCTATTTTATTACTTGTTAACGAACTGTACACTTGTGGTGGTCTTAATCCGAAATATATTTTTGTGAACAAATTTTTTTCGCCGCTGCTATGGATTGAGTTTTAGTTTGATTTTATTTACCTTGGCACTAATTCGGACTTCTACATGTATTCTTGTATTGCTATTTTTGTTCCATTTTATTTTTTTCTCTCTTTTTCAGGATATGTAAAAGAAAAAAATAGCAGAATAAAAGATGACTATGGTTGATTTCAACAAACTGCTTATATGTGAGTTAATCATAAGGCAACAACAATTGTCAGTTCAAAAAATTGATGAGGGAGATATGCTTGTGGGAGATATCCATATAGGACGGAATATACAAGAACTAAAAGGAGAATATGTAACTGATGAAACTGTCCTGAGAAGCTTGCCTGTTGCATTTTTTCTCTCGTGGGAATTTGATATGAATGATTTGCCTGTGGAATTATTTCTTCTAGAAATTACTAATGATCATCATTTAGGAGAATCAAATCCACCGAACTATCAACAAATACAACAAGAGGAGGAGACTTCCAATGAAGATGTCATTGTCTTTGTGCCAGAAGTTNTTGTGGGAGATTTCATTATAAGACAACGACTACGTGATATAAAAGAAGAATGTAAACTTGATGAAACTATCATGGGTGACTTACCCGTTGCATTATTTCTTCCACCACAATTTGATGTTGGTGATTTATCTATGGGATTATTTCGTCCACCGGTTATTAATGGACATCAATTAAGAGAATCACATCAATCAGACTTCTTACAAATACAACAAGATGATGAGACTTTCCATGAAGATGTCATCGTTTCTTTGCCAAAAGTTTTGGATACAAACGTTGAACTCAAGAAAGTCTCAATTAAAGAAGAAGAGCATGAGAAGAATGAAGATTTAATTATAACGGGCGAAAAAGAATCAGTAGCATTCAACGAAGAGGAAATTAGCATGCAATCTCTCAACATTCTCGTTTGCTCAAAAATTGAATTTGTGACTAAACCATGTGAGAAGATTGAGGTGTACATTGTTGAGTTCGAAACGAGTGATGAGGAGAAGTCATACTACTTGGAACAGAAAAATGTTAAAATTTGGAGGAAAGATGTAATATGGAACATAGTCAAATTGAGCAAGCTAAGCAGGACTTTCAAAGTCATATTCAAAGTGCCATGATACACTTGTGCAAAAGTCGAGCTTGAGACTATAAATCGAGCGGTTAATGGAAGACACTCTTAATGGAAGACAACCCATTTTCCTATCCGTTGCTCCTTATTTTGATTAACTATTACATTACAAGTAGTTTTAGGGATTACATTAATTTAGAAATTCAAGCATTTAAACGGGGTTTAACACACTTCAGGCAGTACTTTAAGATTTGCATTAGTAACTTAGGCTACTTATTGAGTTCATTTTATTTAGGCTCATCGTTAACATCATAGCATTACGTTAAGCTTACATTGATGTGATATGCATTTTTAGGGTTGCACCTAGATTTCAATCTTTTTAATGTTAGAAGATTATAATTTTTGGGGGTGTGAATACATTACAAATATTTAAACCTTATTTGTTATAATTAATATTTATTTTGAATTCTTGAAACATAAGGTTAAAGCCTAGTAACAAAGAAAAGTGGTGGTCGACTGGTCGTCATGAACAACACGAAAATATATTTTGGATTGAAACCACCGCAAGTGTACTGTTCGCTAACAAATAATAAAGTGGGCTTTTTGAGTACGAGTATCATGCCACGAAGATTGATTAGTTCAATTCTTATTACATTAACCTTAAATGAAACTAGAATAAAGTGACATTTTGTTGTGATGAAATTATAACTAAAACAATACTAAGCATGTGAGTAAAAATGATTTAACTAAATATCGTATTTTACTAGTTATAATATTTTTTTAGGGATGCCTGGTCAATTAAATATTTTTTACTAAATGTTAGAATATTAGAATTCTTCTTGGTGTGAATTAATTAAAAATATTTAAACCTTATTTGTTATCATTAATATTTATTTTGAATTCTTGAAACATAAGGTTGAAGCCTAGTAACAAAGAAAAGTGGTGGTCGACTGGTCGTCATGAACAACACGAAAATATATTTCGGATTGAAACCATCGCAAGTGTACTGTTCGCTAACAAATAATAAAGTGGACTTTTTGAGTACGAGTATCATGCCACGAAGATTGATTAGTTCAATTCTTATTACATTAACCTTAAATGAAACTAAAATAAAGTGACATTTTGTTGTGATGAAATTATAACTAAAACAATACTAAGCATGTGAGTAAAAATGATTTAACTAAATTAAATGCAAATGGCGTTAAATGTAAGTTGGAGTGTTTGAATTTACGATATTATGATCACGAATCCCTATGTAATAATTCTTTTTAAACTTAGTTCTACACTTTGACAACATGGTGAAATATTGACAAATCAATGTTCCTAAATTATTCAACATTCTCTCTCGAGTAATGTCAAACATATTCTCATATATGACCGGTTATATCTCTATGACGGATACGAACATAAAAGAATGCATGAGTTTTTATGAATACTTAAACGTTCATTCAAGGCATAGCGATATATTTATATCTCTTATCAAACCCTATGACAATTTATATATATCGAACATATTCCCCNTAAATTAAATGCAAATGGCGTTAAATGTAAGTTGGAGTGTTTGAATTTACGATATTATGATCACGAATCCCTATGTAATAATTCTTTTTAAACTTAGTTCTACACTTTGACAACATGGTGAAATATTGACAAATCAATGTTCCTAAATTATTCAACATTCTCTCTCGAGTAATGTCAAACATATTCTCATATATGACCGGTTATATCTCTATGACGGATACGAACATAAAAGAATGCATGAGTTTTTATGAATACTTAAACGTTCATTCAAGGCATAGCGATATATTTATATCTCTTATCAAACCCTATGACAATTTATATATATCGAACATATTCCCCTTCTTTCGAATGCATGAAATAAGTCACCACACTCTCACAATTATGTGCACAATAATTATGGAGAAAATAAGATCATATAAATCATTCAAATATCCAAAAACGTGTTTTTATTGTCAAGAATGTAAAACTAAGAAATAAAAATCATATTATATAATTCATCGTTCCCCAGTACGGATAAATCTAGCCTAACATGTTGTGAAGAAGAAAACACAAAGAATAATAAAGAATCGACATCACCCAATATAATTCTCGAATTTATTCTCGTGTTCTTCGCTTCGATCTTCGTGTTCTTCGCTTGTTCTCTACTCCAAAAGCTCTTCAAAAATATGTTGTAATGTGTGTTCCTCACTTTCAGACGGTCTTAGGGTTTTAAAAAACGGTACAAGATTCGTTTCTATAAGAGTTGTATTCAAATTAGGAAACTAAAAAAAATTTTCCGATTTGGTCTGGGTGGGCGCCCAGTAGAAAATTGGGCGGCCGCCTAGGCTTAGAAAATGGCCCCTGTTAATGGGGTTGAGGGTCGTGCAACTGCCCAACTAATATAGCTGGGTGGCTGCCCAATTATAAAACTTTTGCAATTTTTCTTTTTAGCTCTTTTCTTCATTCTTTCTTCCATCTTGATCCTCCACATCAAATTACTTCAATTTTAGTACTTCAACATTTACTCAAATGCATATTAGTCCCTGAAATTTCATCAAGTGGGTAATTGATCCTTCTTTTTTTTCCAATTGCTTAGAAACGTGTCCCAAAATTGAAATAAGATAAAATTAATCTAAGTTAACTAAAATGCAAAAATAAAATGATACAAAAACTTAGTAACATGGCCCTGAATAAGTGCACTTATGAATCCTATCTCGTAACCGCTCTCTTTTAACACAACTTGGTTGACATCCATACTTCCTTACCTGATCCCCTAAAAAATTCCCAATATAAGTTCCCTAACATGCTTCATCTCTTCCGAATTCAACTCAAACTTTATTCCAACTCTATGTTAGATGATTTGCCCTCTATTCTTGTCAAGAGAAGCTGGCCATTATCTTTATAGATAATAGTTAATCAAGGATAAATCTTTACAGGTCAATTGACAACGCCGAAAAGGCCAGATGTTTTAGCAACTAATATTTGATGCCTCATTTTTCTCGTCTTGGTATAGTAGTCATGGGAATGGTGACAAAGATAGTCCAAAAAAGCTCAAAACCGTTTCATAGAACGGACTTGTCTGGAAGACCCGCTGGTAAGGCTGAGATACTTCATCAGAGAAGATACTCTCAATCCCTAAACCACCCCAGCTAGAGCAAATGCTGCTCCACGACGCTCACTATATATGTCACTCTTCCCCAGTTTATCCAAAAGTCTAGAAGTAAGAGCCGTTGCATCTACCTACTGCAATTAAAGAAAGGGACATGCAAATTAGAAACACTAAGAAATCAAATATTAGGAGCAGATTCTAAACAAGGTTTCAGATAAGTAAAAACAACGAAAGACAGAAACTCAGTAACCAAAAACTCAATTTTAATCACCATTCATGATCCCTTGTAAATGGGAAAGCAAAAGTAGATTTTAAAACAAATAACCGGAAAAAAAAACGTTGAGACTGCATTTGTGGGAAGGTAGCACCAGGTTATCCGCAAAAAAAGAGGCAAAGTACATCGAATTAATGAAATATGTGATCAGGAATTGCAGATAACTCAAAAATGATAAACGCTTCTTTTTCCTGTATGATAGGTCTGTTAAATCCAAAAAACTGTTCCACGAACCCCACCACATTCCCCGCGAAGAACGTAACCATATGCGAAGGGAAAGAAAGCATGAAGGGTTTGCATAATAAGATGCGAGCCTTTTTTTCGTCCAAGATGATTATATGTTGTCAACACACAGGCAAAGCATGACACTTGTAAACAGAATCAGTTAGCAAAAGGCCAACAAGAAGTCGGCATGTGTCATTCCTCCAAGATGACCAAATTACCCAATAGTTTGGAGGGAAATCTATAAATACCCCTCATTTGGAAAAAAGGCATGCGATTCAAATATCCCCATCTCAAATAGTTATTTTACTTCTTGCTCTTGTTTGAACATCCAAATTAGTGAGTCTAAGAAGCGAAAATTGTAGCTAGGTAAGTAGAATTTGTTGATCTGATTTGTATCACCATCAATATCCGCATTGTTTTACTAACAAAATACTTTTTAATAAAATTGTAACTTCAAACATGCTCTGAGAATCAAATTTCTTCACCATATTAGGAAAAAATACAGTACTAAACACTCAACTATTGAAGTAGAAACAAGAATTTTTCATATATCTTACAGCAAATTATATCAACCATTCAAACAAAAAAATCAACTTTCTACAATGGCAAGCTGGAGTACATACATTTTTATGATTTATAACTGCAACTTGTATAAAGGATGCCTTGTGTTCTAAGAGCCATTGCCATTTGTTTGAGGCTTCAACCGTGATAACATCTTCACTGCATCTTCCATTGACGGTCTACTTGTTGTACATAGCAAAGCGACTTCAAGAACCCACTTTATCTCCTCTTTGAATGAGTTAGAGGAATCAATATCATTCTCATTAGTAATTTCTCTTATGAGAATCTCTTTCGGAGTGTTGCTTATGCTGGAGGCTGCGTTCACCAGTCTACCATTTGTTAAGATCTCGAGAATGATTTCCCCGAAATTGTATATATCCATGTAGAGCTCCTCCTTGACTGTGCTGAATTCACCTGTCCAAATAATTAAAAGGCAAAGAAAAAAAAAAATTTAACGGTAATTAAATTTTACAAACAAGTGTCCAGCACATCTTAAGGATGGAAATGGAACTTCTAAGTAGCGAGGAGACTTTAGTTTGGAATTTGGAGTAATATCTTAAAAACAATAATAGCGAGTGCCTATTTTGTATGCTATTAGACTTTACTGAACAATAAAATGAACCAAATATTAATACTCTTTTCTAATATTGTCAAGTAATCAGCTAATACCATGAGCTTGCACGTAAACTGCTAAGTGAGTTCGTAATCTGGTTACAGAAAGCTACATGTATATCGACATGCTGCCTTAAGAATCTCTTTACTGGAGCCTTTTATGAAGTTCTTGGAAGTTATGATTTGTTTTGATCTTTTCGGTTAAATATGGAGATAGAAATCATCTTTGATACTACCAGGTAGAGCTTAATGTACAAGTTTCAGTAATGACAGTTAAATTTACAGGTTAAGAAAATAGAATAATGTGTCTATAAACAAGAAAGGAATATATAGGAAAGTGAAAAGAAATGGTGAAAAAAAGGAAACTTTATGCACATGTATGGTTCTGATCAATGTTGGATAATGCGTTGAGAATGTACCAGTCTCCCTTGTGATTTTTGCTGGCAATGGACCAGTCGACTGAACTATTGATTTGATTCCATATTCAACCAAACGAGGTTCCATATTTTCATCGAACATTATGTTACTCGCCTTAAGATTTCCATGTGGTATTGCTGGATAACAATCATGGTGAAGGAAGCAGAGTCCCTTTGCAATTCCAATCACTATCTTATACTTTGTTGGCCAATCCCTCTTCATTCTGATCTTTTCCGACAAATTTTCATTAGGCAAGTAGTCATACAACAGATAAGCCAGACGACTGTTGTAGCATATCCCGAGCAATCTTGTCAAATTATTATGCCTTGCATTTCCCATCCTGTGCAAAAATTGTAACACAATTTCCATTCTTCTTGGTTCCCATTCAATCTTCTTCACTGAAACAGTTATTCCTGAGGGTAAAAGTACTTTGCAAATTGAATCTGGCAATGCGGGTACTTCCTCCAGGACTTCTACAGAATTAAAGCTCCTCAAAATATCTTTTGCTGTGAATTGAGGAAGTCCACTATAAGCAACCATTTTCCACTGGCCTTCACGTCGTCTTTTGAAGTAAAATATCCCAAAACCCACAGTCAAAATGAATAGGACTATGACTGCACAGATTATTAGAATCCAGGCTAATTTTTGAGTTCTTCTACTTCCCAATTCTAGTCCAATTGGAATCAGACTTCCACGATGACAAGGTCTCAGAGGTGCCCCACAGAGCTTTGGATTACCAAAAAATGCACTTCTAGCCATCATTCTAAACGTCCTCTGTGGAGGAATTAAACCCCAGATGTCATTGTAGGACACATTCAGAAGTTTTAAGGTCGAAGAGTTTCCAAATTCTGCTGGGATTGGACCGATGAAACTATTTCGAGACATGTCTATAACCCCAATAGCAGGAAGTTTAGCCAACTCTAAAGGAATAGGACCTGTAAAGTTATTGTTAGCCAAATCTATGCTCACAAGTTCCTTACAATTGGAAATACTTTCTGGGACGATTCCTGAAAACTTATTTGCACTCAATTCAATAACAGACAAGGATTTGCAATGCTGAAATGGAGGAATATTGCCCGATATGCTACAAGAAACCACAGAGAAGTTCTCAAGGCGAGGCAGAGACCACGTTTTTACTGGTATTATGCCTCCAAGCACTGGATTATTAGACACATTAAAGTACTGAAGCCCGTAAGCTTGATCAATATCAGAAGGAATTCCTCCTGTAAATCTATTTCTAGACAAGTCCAGATAAGATAAATCAGGAAGATTACTAAATTTCAAAGATAAGTCACCTGAGAATGAGTTATCTTCCAGTCGAACACGAACAAGAGAGGAACAATTGGTGAGAGATGGAGACAGACCTTGAGTAAAATTGTTTGAAAACAAGATCAACTTCATTAGCTCTCTTCCTGAACATATATCAGGTGGTATGCTACCCACAAAATTGTTCGTCGAAACATCCACATATTTGAGCTTTGAGTATCTTCCCAAGTTTTCTGGGAGTGAACCTGAAAAGTTATTGTTCCAAAGAAGCAGAGTATCAAGTTGTGGAAGCTTAGCAATTCCTTCAGGGACAAATCCATCCAAATTATTGTACATTAGGCTTAGAAGCCTAAGATTCTTCAACTCTGAAAAACTATCCGGAATTTGTCCGGAAAGTTGGTTGTCTGAAAGATCCAGGCTTTTGATGGGCAAGATTTTGCTAAATTCCCATGGAACATTTCCAGTAAGCAGATTACTGAAGAGGAAAAGTGATTCCAGTTTTGTAAGGTTGCAGATTTGCTTTGGGATTGAACCATATAGATTGGCATCTGCAATATCAAGATATTTGAGTTCACTCAAATTCCCAAATTGCCATGGAATTTCTCCTTCATATACGTTATATCCAATTTCCATATGGGACAGTGTTTTCAGATTCCCCAGTTCTGGAGGTATGTTACCACTTAGACTATTTCCTGCCAGATGAATGAATTCAAGGTTCTTGAATGAACCATATTCTGATGGGATTGGTCCACTGAAGTAACTCCCAGCAAAATTCAGTACCTTGAGGGACTGAATTTCAGAAATATCGGCCGGTAAAGGTCCTGAAAAGCTGTTACTGAACGCATCAAGAACAACCAAATTCTGGAATTTGGAAAACCCAGTAGGAAAATGGCCTGAAAAATTGTTCATGCTGATATCCAGGGATTTTAGATTGGTGATGCTAGAAATCCGGGCAGGAAGTTTATCTGAGAATGAATTGTGACTGAGGTTCAAATCAACCAAGTCAACAAAGAGATTGAACTGTTTTCCTGATAGTGGACCCTTAAGATTTTTCATTGACAGGTCTAAACGGACAATTTTTGAAGAATTTTGACTGCATTTCACTCCAGTCCAAGAACATGCAAGAATTTCCCCGGAAGGGTTCACTCCAGAAGGCACAAACCAGTCATTTAAACTGTTGGAATCATCAATAACTTCAGATTTAAAGCTCAAGAGTGCATCAGAAAGAGGATCAGAAGCCAAAACTTTCACCATAAACATCAAAGAAACTGCAAAAATAGTGAAACAATACAAGGAACGGAGAATCCCCATTGGAAATTGCATCACAAGTGCAGAAGAAAGAAGATTAATTTAGAGAGAGACCCCAGTAGTAGCTAGTGTATGTATGCGTGTCTCTTTTTGATATGTTTCTGTTCGGTGAATGATGCATGGGGAATAGAGAAAGGTTCAAGAAAAAAAAATGGAAAATGCATAGTAATTAACAGTTGATAGTGGAATTTAATTGCCTTTTGAACAAGAGGGGACCAGGGATACGTTAATTTAGTATAATGCTGTTTGCCATTATATGGAATAATTAGTGTTTTTATCTAAGAAGCATCTGCCTTTATCCCCTTTAGACACTGGAGTATAATCCATTAATGTGAAGCTGTGAATTTGAGCAGTAGCTTGGGAAGGAAATAGTAAGTCTACCAGAAGTGGTTGTAAAAAAGGATAATGAGGACAATAACAGTTGGAGCAAATGAGGACAATCTTGAACTCATTCAATAATTGCGGGTAGCATAAAATATATTATTAAAATTAATTGTTGATTTTGACTTAAATTTTTTTATCAACTTTTTTAGCTGAACCATTTTGTTTTTACTTGGTCGAGGATTGAAATTTTTGAGTACATTTCCTTTATTCCCTTTATATTTTTGCGGGTTGTGACTATATATTTTTATGTTTGCACTTGAATAGCGAAAGTTAGATGGAGCAATATCGTGGGAAGATAGAAGGTTCGAAGAAAAAGCAATAACTATTTATGGAACATCGGTCAATCCTCGACAAACAGTGGACCTTAATGACACGATAAAATGCATAGAGAATGAAAATAATATCAAAGTGAAAGTAAAATGTCGAATACATACGTACCTCTTTGAGTGCGCATTTGAAAAGTCAAAAACTATCTTTCATATCAGGATGTTAATTTTTGAACTTGTAGAAATAATTTTGTGAAAGTATCCAATTAGAAGAACTTTTATAGAGAATTGTCTCAATATAATTTCCTCAAAAGAGCTCTTTTTGCATAAAACAGAAGAGAAAGTCCTTTGAAGCTCACTGTGCAGCTCACAGAAGTTCTTGCAACCTTTGCTTCTTTAATTGGAGTCTTTTAAGTTATTGGGGAAGTTGTTACGTGAAATTCAAACAAGAAACGGAAATTTTGACTCTAAGATTTCATTGGGATTCGTTTTCCACTGCCTTTTTGTTTAGAGAAATGGTGCCAAAATTGACCCTTGATGAATAGCAATTGGAGATAATTTTGTTTTCCGCCGAAAACTGACAAAATTTGCAATAATTACACAGCAAAAATCCAACTTTCTGCACAGATTTCTATAAAACTCATGCATCAGTGCGTTGCAGCGTGTAAAGAATTCGAATTTGATTAGACTGAAATTAAAAGCAGCATTTGTCCCTAATTTGCTAAACAAAGAAGGGGCAATAATTTAATAATAGATATCTGTAAATACACTCTGCTTTATTCTCTAAGGACTTGTTTGAGTCCTATTTCCAAAGAATAATGCATTTTGTAATATCAAATTGATAAAGTTAAGAATTTTTTTTTTTTTAAATTTGTCTGAAATATTATTTTATTAAAGAATGTGTGGTTATAAAAAATAAAAAATAAAAAATAAAATATATATATATATATATTTTAAAAATAATGGAGATCAAACAAGGGCTAAATACTTATCTTAAGATGGAATACACCATTTTCATTTGGTCGTAGAAAAGGTGTCGAAAATTGACTCGAATAGTTCAAGGTAGAAAAGTCATCTCTTCCCCTTCAAGAATGATAAAGTAAATTCTTAACTTTAGCTCGAGAAAGTTAAAAAAAAATTAAAAATAAAGAATTTAATTTTTTAGCATATCAAGACAGCTCATCAATGCTATTGAAAGATGTACCCTTCAAAATTTTGAAACTAATAGGATTAGAGGGCATCGAGTAGAACACATGATAATTACGTCGTTGTGCCTAGATTGTGTAAGTTTCATGCTAACGCGTGGAGGAAGATTAGGAGTATGTTTGAATGGACTTATAAGTTCAACTGAAACATGATGCTTATGTTGTGAGGTTGCTTATTTTTTAGCCTAAATTGAAATAAGAACACTCTTCGACGAAAAGAGGTGAGTTTCTCCTACAGTTCATAAACCAATCTGCAACATGGTTTTTGACATGGAAAAATTCCTTAAAAAACTAAGCTTTGGCTTTAAATATCAAGTAAAACATTCTGAAAATATTTATGTAATTTGATGATAGTCAAAAGCTATAAGCGAAGTCTCGCAATCCAAAACATATGAGCACATTTTTTTTTTAAAGTCATGTTTTATATCGATTGAAATCTAAATTTTAATTTTAATCAAACTTAACAATTAATTTTAATAACATATTTTATGGAATCCATAACTGTTTAACTTTTATCAAAATTTACTAAAAATTTGATTTTAATTTCCACCAAACAGAGACAAAATCACAATAA
>CAIGRH010197042.1:0-16083 GCA_903798295.1 Fraxinus nigra
TAAAAATTTCTTGATATAATTATGAATTTATCATTTTGTTCAATTCTTAGTTTACATTTAACAAAAAAATATATATTTTTTGTTATAAATATGAAAAATTCTATATTTTTATAATTTTATTTATACAATCATAAAGGCCAAATCGGAATAAACCGCGACCCCATGACTCGCATGGGCTCGACCCGGATGGGTCAACGGGCGGGCATGGGTTGTAGTCTAAAATTGTGGGTCGACCCGTAACCCGCAGCGGGCGGGCTTTTTTTCACGCGGGTCATTACTGGGCTCACATGTTGGCGGTTCGACCCGGCCCGGACCACCCGGATTGACACCTCTAATCTAAATTATACAAGAAATTTAGAAAAGACGTCACCTAATTCAAAGAATAGATGTAGAAGCTTGAGAAATCATTTTCTTGCACTTTTTTCTTTGATTTGAGCCTTAAATTTTCACTTCCTTGTATTAATTATCTCTAAAACTCTTGTTCGGCATCACTTTATTGATAGAATAATTGTTCAACATGCTCTTGACTTGCAAAACCAAGCGTACTCCTAGACGAGACCTAAAGTTTTTGACAAGTGTATTTGTTTTTCATCCTGTTTACATCTATTCACATTCAATTGAATCCTAGCACTCTCGAATGTTCGTTCTTTCAGTCCAATCCATCTTTAGATTATTTGCACTTCAATCCTAAAACTTGATTTTCTTGCAATTTAGTCTTCTTTTCTTCATTTTTCTTCAATTCCGTAATTTATATCAATTTGTACCTAGCAAACACAATCCATATAAAATTAAGGTATAATCCATCAAAATAACCAATAAATACTCTAACTTAAATGCAGAAATAAGTGCAAGAAATACACTAATCAGTGATTTCAATAAACTTGATACAAATAATTTAATAAAAATATCCAATTTTGAGTATACAGCCCATGTACTAGTCTTCGCCTATGTCTTTTATCAAGTTAATCAACACGCGGTGTGGAACCTTTATTTTGAGTGTGAAAATCTGGAATTTAATATAAAGATATCAAAACATAAGATTCAACATTATTCTAACATCTATACAACTAGTCAAGCATCATAAGAATACAACATCATCCGAAATTGAAAGTTGGGAAGAAAGTCTTGAAGCTTTATTAATCTCTAAGATGTGGTCCCTAAACTTTTAGTTTCATAGGTTTTAATCCTCTAGCATCCTATTTCGTCACTTTTGGTGCTGTACTTTGGTTCTTCTTCCATTTTAGTCCTCAAACTTCTGATCTCTTTAAGTTTGGTACTTCGACTTTTCAAAGCTTCCATTCAAGTCCCCCAAAGTTTTGAAAACTTCCATTTAATTTTTAATTCTCTCCAATTGAGTCCCAATACTTCTATCCTTCACCCAACACCATCTTTTTGCCCAAATAATATCCCAAATCACTCCATTTTGCTTTATTCATCTTTAAATTGATGATTTAGCCTACAATAGTCAAATACAACATAAGGTGAATAAAAATGTCACTCAATTGATTTAATTTTAAGTTAATTTAGGAGTCTAAATAAGAGTTTAAAATACAAGTATCAATGACCAATGGAGTTTGATCTTAAGACCATCATTCCCCCACCTGCTAATTAATTAGCATTAGCTCTTTTATCATTCAATTTTTTATTGTTGAAGGTAAGTCTTCCCATCTCCATTTTGAACAAGAGAATTAGTAGGAACACAAAAAAAAATGGCAAGCTACAACTCCCTGCTATGGTTGTTGTGACAACTACCTCATTAACCCTTGCAATGCTCTTCATCGTTCCCTCACCAAACTCGATACTTTTCCCTATTTGTCAAAGCTTATAGTTGATTATTAATACTGGGTCTCGAAGAATATGTAATTAAAAAGTAGGTAAAATGGTGGGTCTTGCGAACTGTGTGGATTAAAAAAAAAAAATTTAACCACCTTGTAATTAGTTATAAACTTTGAGAAACATGTACTTTATTTTACTTAAATGTGGAATTCTATAATGTAAATAGTAACCCCGCTTGCCACCATTTGAAGAACTCATTTGGTAAAAAAAAAAAACACTGTCAAATTGGACTACTTTCATCCACCACAACCTAGATACCTAATTTGAAGAAGATTATATGCAGAAACAAGGATTTCAAGCCTACTCCACTTTAGGTCATTTTTGCACCAATTTCAATGCACGTTTTGTAGTTTATGTCTCTCTTTCAACATATATTTGGGATGGACGTTAAAAGTTTTGGTCTTGTATAAGGAGATTTAATTGTGAATAAAAAATTCAAAGGGTAACTTCATTTATCAATGGGCCGGCCGGCCACCAGTTTTCAACATACTCAAACAAACCCCTCTTTTACATTTCACTTTCGACTACTTTGATTTCATATATCATTAGATAATATATTACAAAAACATATAAAGTCAAGATATTTAACTTTTTTTTTTTTTACAAAGGTAGATTTGCGCCTTGTACTTGACACGAATGTCGACTAGAACCTATTAGTGAGGAGCTGTATTTGTTTGAGAAGAGGGCTTAGAGTTTCCATCAGCTTCTCACATGGATGGTTGTGGATTCCTTCGTACGTTGTCACAACAATGCTCCTGTCCTTGGTTAGCCGTTGGACTTGTTTCTTCACGCTGCACGTGTGATGTGTGCATCGGTAGTAGCTCCTTCGTGTGCAAGATGAAAAATATAAGAATCAAAAGAAGTTCGAATCCAAAACATACAAAATTTATGGATTGAGATAAAATGTACAAAATTGATTATCGGATAATTATATACAGTTTTTGTATGTACATATGTGATGATTCGCATAGAAATTCCGGGATTATGGGACCCTATATTCAATGTGTCTATGTCCATGTATCGACAAAAATATGAATTTACACGTGACAAATATCCACAACTAAAATGCTAATTACATTATCACGATTATCCCGAAGAAGATTTATTATTGTTTTATTCTTATTTTTCTATATTATTGTCTTAATTGGAATAGAAAAAAAAAATTTAACTCAATAAAATATTGATTTTCCTTCTCTTTTATATAAAATGGTTACATCTCAATAATACTTGGCAAAAAATAACTTTTTATGTTTTTCAGATTGGAAAAAAATGAAGAAATCTAAACTTTGAACATAAGTCTTGCAATATCGATTTTCTTGCATTCTTGGTATGACAATAAAAGTATTTTAATTTCCTGAACATAGCATAGTATGAATGTTTTGAGTATATAAAATAAATCTAAAGAAAATATCACTAAATTAAGTGTTATAAAAATAGCGATTAAACAACTTTATCGTTTATTTTTTATCGAGTAAACAACCACAAAAATATATATATATATATATATTGCTTCATACTTTCTTACAATATCATTGCAAATTAACTAAATCGTCAAAAGAGGATGGCTACAATGCCCAAGTTGGATTACAAAAGGGGGTTGCCCAAATCATTTGGCACCCTCCTATTGGAGGGCCAGCCGCCCCCTCCAATAGGGGGTGCCAAATCATTTGGGCAACCCTCCTTTTTTGTAACCCAACTTGGGCAAAATAAATTTATTCTTGTCGAAATGATAAATTGTTAGAACCATTGAGTTGTTCATTTATTATTATTATTATTATTATTATTATTATTATTATTATTAAAAAATCAACTATACTTTCATAATTTTGTTTAAACGTTATTACAAAAATGTATAATCTCATCTAAATAAAAGATATAGGTAGAAAGTTTAAAGAAATTAGAAATGGATAAATTGTAAATTCGTATTTGTTTTTTAACTCACGATGATCAAGATCTATTGTGATAAAGAAACCTCAAAAATGTTTTTTTTGTAATTTTTGAAAAAAAAAAATTTAATAATAACTCCGTAATAGCCCGTTGCCTCTGGCCCTCTAGTATATCTCTATAATTTGCTTCACACATAAACTGAAATGGTAATTTTAAAAAATCCTATTAAAAATTGTAAAAAGTATATCTTGACGGCAAGAAAATTATACGTAATATAAGAAAAGTTCGTCATGCAAGATGAAAAGATCAATAAAATTACCTTGGAAACTTGCTATTTTTGACAGATTTTTGGCCATATTTTCTCCAACGATAGCCATCATCAAGTATATCTTCTTCACTCTTGGTTTGAAAGGCAAACCTTGGAATGGTGGATTTTCTATTCCTGCCTCCTCCACCTCTTCTCTTATCCTTGAGATTGTCTTCATCAGCAAATTTGGCGATATTTTGATCAGATGTTTCAGCAGTATATTGTTCCAACATATGATTTTGATTATAATTACAAGACATTAAGCTTTCCAAATTCGTGTTTGGGAGAAGGGTCGGTTGAATAGGTGCGAAAATATAAGTTGGGCTCGTAGGCCGCGCAGGAGGTGGCAGTAGTGGTGGCGGAGCTTCTTGATCTTCCATATTGGGGGGATCCTCCAAAATATTTTAGAGGAAGATAATGGAAGTCTTTGGGATGTATTTATACTGTTTAAAAATGGTGTGGTACGCTCACCAACACACAGTCTGTGTTTGTGTGTGTGTGTGTGAGAGAGAGAGAGAGAGAGAGAGAGATTTGGTCATATGATTGTAGAGGAAGAGTGTTACATATGTTGTACGTGCAGTAAACTCAGGCCAACTAAAATTCAACTAATTTCTGTTCAACTGCCCCTACAAAAACATACGATGATCAAAACGTGCATGCCCTTGTTAGCTCTCGTTATTTACTATGCACTTTTAATTATGGGAGAATTACCTAAACCCGTGCAATTAAAGATTAGTTTTCATAAATAAGGGAGTTAAATTTAAAATTCAGATTTCAGAATTATCAATTGTAAATAATAAAAAATTAATTAAATATTAATTTGCATAATAACCTCAACACCCCGATTAATCCCAAACCAAACCCTCCACTCTATATCTCTCTCTCCACAGTTCATTCTCTGTAACTTTCTCTCTACCATCACTCCAACGTTTCTCTCTCTCTAGTCTCTACCACCACTCTACCCACCCCTGGCCACCTAACCCCTAAGGCGAGCAAAATTGTCGGGCCAATGCACGCATCGGTTCATCGCTGTGCACGATGGAGTAAAACCAGTCAATATCTTTTTTGGCATCATTGAGCGTGACGGAGCACAATTGTAGGCACTGATAGTGGTAGCGATGATATGTCCCATTGTTGATAGAGCAGATAGTGAGTCAACCATCGATGAGTTGATTTCAATTCGACATACATTTGATGTCGAAACGCGACGTAAGCAGATCGCGATTTGACTACCAATGTCGGTAGAGCAGATCACGAATTGACCACCGATATGAGCGATGCCTTGATGCAACAGTAGCGACGAACCGAAGTTGTTAGTTCTGATATGTGACCAAATCTAATGGTTGGTGGTGGTGGTGGTGTAGTTGGAACCACTGAAGAGTAAGAAGGTTGCAACCGGAGTTGTTAGCGCTAACGAACCTTTTTTGATTTGTGGGTGATTTTTTGAACTATGGGTGGTTCGTTGGTGGTCGAGGTGGTGGCGACAGCGACTCACAACGTGCGGTGAGGTGTACCCTCCACTCACCAACCTTCACGCATTATGAGGTTGATTTCCCGATATTGGGGAATCTAGATATAGTCTCGGACTCGATCGACGCACAGATAGGAATTTGGAAGAAATGGGATCAGAGGACGATCTGTGTTTCTACTTATATAAATATGAAAAAGCTCAGTGGTGGAGATGGATTTGATATTAATGACTTTATTTTCGACTATGTGGGCAGTAGAAGTGGTCGTTATGGTGATGGGGTGTCGGCTGATGACGGTGAAGAACTGGGTGGTAATGGTGCTACTAGGCCGAGGCATAGGTATATTAACTCGGATGATAATTCAAGTCATGTGTTTTCTGAAATTGTTGGTGGTAGTTTTATTGGTGGTGTGATGCTAGTAGTGGTAGTAATGGTTGGTGTTTGTTGAAGGTGTTGGTGGAAGAGATGATGATGGTGATTGTTGTGGTGGATTTAAGGTGAAGTTAGACTTGAGTTGAAGGTGGTAATGGTGGTGCATTGGAGTGGTGATTGGTGGTGGGTTATGGTGTTGGTCTTTGGTGTGTGCAAATTTGTTTGTGTTGACCCTCTGAGACCAAGTATGTGTTTATTATGACTGGTTGTGACCAATTTTGTCTTCATTGTAACTGTTTGTGATCAGATTAACAGTAAGTCACAAATTAGATTAATCTGGTCACAAACAATCACACTGAATACAAATTTTATCACAATTAGTCACAAGTAACCCGTGTCAGTGACTTGGTTACATAGATTCACAAATTACATTGACTTGGTCACAAACAATATGATCACAATTAATCACAGATAACATAGGTATGGTCACAAATAATAAATTTGGTCACATATAATATAGTTACTCACAAATCTCGTCAACTACAATGCAACACACTACCTCTATTCAATAAATCTATAGTAAACAATGCAATAAATCTAACCATCTTTAATAGAATTGACCCACTTTTACAATAGAAGATGGTTGGTCCTCTTCTAGCCATTCTTACGATATATATATATATATATATATATGATAGTAGATGGCATTAATAATTATCCACGATGGCAATTGAGGTAATATCTATTTGATATGCACTACATGATAGGTTGTCTACCATCACGAGGCTCTCTACGTTTACACATGCCGCCTACTACCATGAGGCCCTCTATATTCACATAGGCCATTGACCCCCCATGAGACCATCTACCACAATGAGGCCCTCTACATTCACATAGACCGCCTACCACCATGAGGTCATCCACATTCACATAGGTCGTCGACCCCTATGAAGCTACCTACCACCATGAGGCCATCTACGTTCACATAAGCCGCCTAACACCATGAAGCCCTCTACGTTCACGTAGGCTGTCTACCATCATGAGGCTGCCTACCACCATGAGGTTGTCGCCTCCCATGAGGCCGTCTATGTTTACATAGGCCATCTATCATTGTGAGGCCAAATGACAATGAGCTGGATGGGAATCGCTCAACGGCAAAGGGCACAACCAACCGCTTAAGGAGTGGGGGTCACCCCATTAGAATATGGGGAAAGTGGGAAGATTTACAGGGGACACGTGGCACCATTTAACTTCTGAACGAGTGCGTTGCATCAAGTGTCTATAAGTACCTCTAAGGTGAGAAAGGTATGGACTCTTAAAACCCGAACTGTTTTATTCCAATTATATTCTTCCTACTTTCCAAAATCAGTTACTGATTATCACATCAGAGGTACAACGGGGACTAAAGTCCTTACCTCATTTTGCAAGTAGCATTCGTTGATCAGAGTAGCCGGAACACCTTACACATAAGGAGAACACAGAGGTCTATCTCGCTATTATTTCATTGGCACTGTCTACGGGAAACCACTGAACAAAAAAGCTAGGATAAGGAGACAGACTAAGAATTAAAACGCGTATGGTCGGAAATGCGACAGAGATAGAGTCAGAATCTGTCGCAAGGGGTCATGACCCACTACTGTAACCGCAGTACGTAACGTAGAGCCAATTTAGTCCCCTGGAAACTCAATTGGCATCCATGATGACCCTATTGCAAAATCAAATATAAAAAGCCATACGCGAGCAACTGCCACAAGTGGCGCAAATGGTTATCCTGCTTTTTACTCAGCCAATAGTAGATGATTTAGGGGTTGCATTTTCGCAGACTCCCCAACCCCTGATGCACTTGGAAAGGAAGATGGAATAGGTGAAGACCCAGAAAATAGATGATGCATGAACCAAGAGGAAGGATAGGCGAAGGTAAATGATTTTGGAAGAAGATCATTTGCACCTGAAATCATTGTAGTTCACTTACCGAAAGGCTTTCAATAGCCGATGTAGAAGCATACATGGAGTCACAGATCCACTTGACCACTTGTGAACCTTCATTGATTTCATGAGGCTCTATGCAATACCAGACGCAGTGATGTGCTCGTCTTTTCCCCATACACTTAGGAGAGAGGCTAGAGACTAGGTGGCTACCTTGGTATCCAGGTCTATAAAGACTTTTGATGAACTTTTCGGGAGTTTTGTGGCATACTTCATGAGTAGCAAAAAGAAGCGGAAGATAGCCATTGGATTGATGCAGGTTGTGCAAGAGAAAGAGGAATCTTTGTAGGAGTATTTGGCTAGATTCGGCCGGGCGACACTTGGAATAAGGGACATTCAAATGTCTGTAGCAGTAACAACATTAATGAATGGGACGCGGAATCAGGCCTTCAAGATGTCACTCTCCAAAAACCCTCCTGAGTCAATGCATGACCTGCTGAAAAAGGATGACAAATACGTTGATGCAGAGGAAGCAGAGAAGATCACGAAAAATCTTAGAGAATGATGGGAGACAAAAGTCACAAGCGAAAATCAGGTGATGTACGAAAACTCTTTGATAAAGACAAGCCAAA
The DNA here is from genome assembly GCA_903798295.1 of Fraxinus nigra. NCBI lineage: Eukaryota > Viridiplantae > Streptophyta > Magnoliopsida > Lamiales > Oleaceae > Fraxinus > Fraxinus nigra. The sequence continues at coordinate 8,430 of CAIGRH010197042.1, forward strand.
GAATGAGCGCATAAACAGGGAGCATGCTCAGGATCGGTTGGTTAGGCAGAGGCGAGAGGAGGTCAAAGCCTTCACCCATTTAAATACTCCGTGGGACAAGATATTGATGGAAATTCGAGACATGAAAGAGCTTGAATGGGCGAGACCGATGGCAACATCAGCGAGCAAGAAAGATAAGAGCAAATACTGCCATTTCTATAAAGATCACAGGCACGAAACGGAAGAGTGTATCCATTTGAAGGAGGAGATCGAATGCCTCTTGAAGCAGGGGGTTTTTGACTAAGTACGCAAGGAATGATTGAGGCAAGTAGAAGGTTGAGGATCGCCACCACCTAGGGTCGGTATTATAAATGTGATTATTGAAAGAATCGTAGTAGGGGACTCAAACTCGGCTAGAAAAAGCTATACACGCACAATGGGAATCTGCTCCATTCAGAAAAAGGCTTCAAAGCATCACTTTTTGTGAGTAAGATTTAATAGGCATGGTGACCCCCCATGATGATGCCTTGGTGATAGTCGGTGACACAGCAGACTACGATGTCAAAAGGGTGTTGTTTGATGGCGGTAGCATACCGAACGTTCTCACTTAGGAAGCATTTGTAAGATTGAAAATTTCGTTGGAAAAGTTAAAAGCAGTATCCACTTCCCTCCTAGGATTTGGAGAGGCCACTGTGATACTAGAGAGAGTCATAGAGCTGCCGTGACATTGGGTACTTACCCTGCAAGCATGGGATCTTAACTAACTTTTTGGTTGTCAAGACCCCCATGACGTATAATGTAATCTACGGTCAACCTCTGCTGAATGCTGTTAGGACTATTCCCTCCACTTACCACCAAGTGATGAGATTCCCAACTAGTCATGGTGTAGGGTGTCTAAAGGATGATCAACAATCTTCGAGGAAGTGTTATGTTGACAGTATATGGATGAAAGGATCACCACTAGTGATGATTCTGGATCTTGAGCCTCCAAGGGGACGAATTGAGCCCCTTGATACTACAAAAAAATATTTGGTGGTATGAGGGCNTTTTTGGTTGTCAAGACCCCCATGACGTATAATGTAATCTACGGTCAACCTCTGCTGAATGCTGTTAGGACTATTCCCTCCACTTACCACCAAGTGATGAGATTCCCAACTAGTCATGGTGTAGGGTGTCTAAAGGATGATCAACAATCTTCGAGGAAGTGTTATGTTGACAGTATATGGATGAAAGGATCACCACTAGTGATGATTCTGGATCTTGAGCCTCCAAGGGGACGAATTGAGCCCCTTGATACTACAAAAAAATATTTGGTGGTATGAGGGCGTGAATTTAACGTGGGGGCAAATTTGGGGCCAGAGGAAAAAAAAAATTGGTAAAGTTATGTATAGCAATTTGGGCGTTTTTGCATGGTGCCCGAGCGATATACAAGGAATTGATCCATCTGTTGCACAGCATCGTCTTGGTGTTTTATCGGGTGCTAAGTCGATAAAATAGAAGAAAATAAATCTTACCCCGGAGTGGCAGGCTGCGGCGAAGGTCGAGGTCGATAAGCTACTGCAGGCAGGGTTCATTACAGAGGTACAATATCCTGAATGGTTGGCAAATGTTGTCCTGGTGAAGAAATCAAATGAAAAATGGCATATATGTGTGGACTACACCGGACTCAATAAGGTGTGTCCGAAAGACTCGTACCTGTTACTCGAAATAGATCACTTGGTGGATGTCACATCAGGTTACGAACGATTAAGTTTTTTGGTTGCCTTTTCTGTTTATCATCTGATCTCCATGGTCGAATCAAACCATGAGAAAACCTCCTTCATAATTGATGCGGAGACGTACTATTATACGGCCATGCCATTTGGTTTGAAAAATGCTGTGACAACTTATGAGAGAATGGTGAATAAGGTCTTGAGAGACCTACTTGGGAGTGTCATTGAAGAGTATGTAGATGACATGGTCGTCAAGAGTATGAAAGTCAATGACCATGTGAATGACTTATAGAAAGTGTTTAACATTGCTCGACAAAAAAAAACTAAAGTTCAATTTGGAGAAATGTGTTTTTAGAACAGCGAACGGTAAGTTCTTGGGTTTTATGATAACACAAAGAGGCATTGAAGAAAATCTGGACAAAATTCGAGCCATTCTAAAGATGAAAAGCCTGGAAAATAGGAAAGAAGTCCAAAGGCCGACGGGCCGAGTAGCGACATTTAATCGTTTCATGAGTCGAGCAGCAGTTAAGTGCTACCACTTCTTCAAGGCGATTGGGGGCCCTATAAACTTTGAATGTACTAAGGAGTGTGAGGATTCGCTTGAGTCCTTGAAACAATCCTTGCAGCTGCCGTCGATCTTGACTAGGCCATGCGCAGGGGATGTACTGTGTTTGTACTTAGCAGTATCAAAGCATGCGGTCATTATGGTACTAGTGAATGAATTCTCAAAGGTGCAGAAGCCAGTTTACTACGTCGTCAAGTGTTGAGGGTGTAGAGGTGCGCTATAACCTTGCAGAGCATTTGATATTTGCATTAATTATAGCAGTAAAAAAGTTAAGATCGTATTTTCAGTCTCACACCTACAGGTCATGACCGATCAGCCCGTCAGAAAATTTTGCATCGACCTGAGACATCAACGAGGATGTTGAAGTGGGCGATCGAGTTGAACTAATTTGACATTGATTTTAGGCCAAAGACAGCCATCAAGGCGCAAGCATTGGCAGATTTTATTACAAAGCTTACAACTCTGCATGAGTATCCCTCGCAACCAGAAGCGGTTTGGAAAATCTTCGCAGATGGATCCTCACATGGCAAGGAATCCGGAGCAGGCATCATTATGATAGGGCAAAATTTGAGGAGTTTGAATATTCATTGGGCTTTGAGTTCCCTGCAACGAATAATGACGCGGAATACGAGGCGGTCATCACGGGCCTAAGTTTGGCAGCCAAACTTGGGGTGACATCAGTCAAAATTTACAATGACTCTCGGTTAATCAATGGACAAGTGACAGGTGAATTCGAGGTAAAGGATAGGAAAATGGCATCCTATCTGATGAAAGTTAGGGACTTGCAAAGGAGATTTTCGAGTTTCAAGATAACTAAAGTCTCTCATAGAGACAATGAGCGGACAGATGTCCAGTCTAAGCTAGCATCAGAAAATCCAAAAAATCTACCTAGTACGGCAAATGTACAAGTCCTGCGATAGCCTTGCATTTTGCTCATAGTTGACGCAGCAAGCCGGGAACATGAAAAAAGCTGGTTAGACCCATTCGTAGACTACAGACGGAGAATAAATTGCCAAATGACGCATCTGAGGCTAGGAGCTGAAAATTCGGGCAACCTCATTCACAATCATCGATGGACAGCTATACAAGCGAGGATTTACCATGCCATACCTGAAATGCTTGCGCCCAACTGAAGCTCAAAAGGTATTACTTAAGATATACTCAGGGATTTGTGGTAATCACCAACGGGCAACTACCCTTGCTTTCAAAGCTTTCCGACAGGGGTACTACGGGCCCATGATGAAGGAGGATGCCAAGGAGTTGGTAAGAAAGTGCGATGCATGTCGGCGTCATGGAAATTTGATTCATGTTCCCGTCGAGCAACAGTCAGTCATTTTTAGGTTAAGCCCTTTCTTTTAGTTTGGGATAGATATTATGGGGCCTTAGCCTATTGCTAAGGGGCAACGAAAGTTTTTCCTGGTAGCTATTGATTATTTTACTAAATGGGTCAAAGCAGAGCCTTTGGCTACTATTCCAATAGGAAAAGTACAGAACTTCATTTAGAAGAACATTATATGCAAAGTTGGTATACCGAGAGTCACTATCACCGACAATGGCAAGCAGTTTGACAACCATGGCTTCAAGGCTTTTTGTTCAAGTTATCACATAGATCTTAGACGCACTTATGTTGCTCACCCCCAGTCCAATGGGCAGGCGGAAGTAACAAACCGAGCAATCTTGTGGGATCTCAAAACGAGATTGGAAAAGGAAAATGGACTTTGGGCATACGAGCCACCTAATGTGTTGTGGGCGTATCACATGACCTTACGAGAACCTACAGGAGAAACACCTTTCAAGCTATCCTTTGGGATGGACGATGTTGTCCCAGTGGAAGTTCTAAATGAGACCGGCAGGATGAAAGCCAACCAGCTTGATGTTTCGACCACCAGCGCGGACCTCGACCTACTAGATAGGGTGAGGGAGAGAGGAGCTATGAGGATGACAGCCTATAAGCGGAGGGCTGCTGGGTGCTTTAATCCTAAGGTGAAACTAAGAGTTTTCAGTCAGGAGATCTTGTACTAAGGGAAGCAGCAGTAGGTCATCCTCCGTCTAAGCTTGGGCCTAATCAGGAAGAACAGTATGAGGTGATTCGAGATCTTGGAAATGGAGCTTAGATCTTAAGGGACTTGAAAAAAAACCACTAGGCAGGCCGTGGAACACTGAGCATCTCAAAAAGTATTATCAATAGACCAACAAGCACGGATTTCTAGTCGCATATGCTTATCTGTAAATATAGACGTTAGGGATTTTCATTTTTTCTTTTCTGATGCAACGATCTCTTGTAAATATTGTAGCTAGGATGTTCATGATGTAATGCCTGCTGCATGCACACTTGATCGAAAGTTATTTAATGAGAAGCCTGGATGACGGCAGATGATAAGGGCGCTAAGGAAGAGCTAGCCTAGCTGGGAGTTTCGGTGCCCCTACTAAGTCCCCAAATCTCGGCAAATTAAATATTATTACGAAATCTTGATTTGTGATTGGCTAAAACAAAGACTACAAATCTTCCATACTGCCTCGAAGATTGTGTGTCCACATCCCGGACCAGGAGAAAACACTAAATAGTCGAATGATAAAAATTGAATAACAGTATAAAGTGATGAAATGCCTACAACAAAGGTTATGTCAACCCGAATGTGAAGTCCTTTCACTCATACCTCGTAATGTGCAACCAAACATCTTGGATTGAGGGCCTCCGCCTTCCTCTCCTTTACGCTGTGCCAGAAACCTGTCAAAGCCTGAGGGATCAATAGTAAGGTGCTCAGCAGATATCCACTCCTTGGTCAGTTTGATGGACGCCGCTATCGCCTTCCCCCCTAAGAATGCAAGGCCTTAGCAAATCTGATGACAACTTGTACCGCTCTACAGACGCCTCCAGATCCTTAGCATACTCCACAGAGGCTCTTAGTTTCTCAACCGCTTCCTAAGGAGCCCAGGCCAAAACAGAGCACATGTTGTTTATCTCCGTCTCTTGCTCACGAGCACAAGTCTCTAAAGCTTCGAGAAGCTTCTTCAAAGAAGAGACTTTCTTCTTTTCTTCCACAAAGGCCTTCAACTCCGATGATAGGTGACGACTTGACTCGATAAGCCCGATCTAAAGAGCCACAACCTAAAGGAAACAAGAGATCAAATAACTATGGGACATGTACAAAAGAATAGGCAAACAAAAACGAAGGATGATAGAAAATCTACCCTCTGAGTATGGACCGCTAGAACTCTCTCAATATCGCTAGCACTTCGCCCGGTAATCGCCTAGGCACGTCCAGGCGTAACCAAGGACTTGATTGCCCTCGTCTCTGAATAGCCCCGAGATGGGGAAAATCTAAAGTCTAAAAGAGGAGAACCATCGCGCTCGGGCACGACACAACTTGAGCTGCCCCATCCAACAACAAGCTCATCCAAAGGTTTCAATAAGCTCATCCAAAGGTTGAGATGCATCCTCGATGGTACGGCGCAATGCTCCCCCATCATTGGTCTTCTGCCTCTTCAATGGAACGGAAGGTGGGTCATCGTCGCTCTCGCGACCGCATTCTTCCAAGGAGTCCATGATTTCCTCTAAGTTGAACACCATCCTTGTACACACAAGGTAGAGTCTATCAAGCTTACAAAACAACGAGTCAAGAGGTGCACAACAGTAAAACTAAAAGCAAAATGTGCAGAACGTACCATCAGTGGGACAAATCCCTCATTACTCCCTAGCTTGGGCAAAGACTTCAGCACCTCGTCCAGATCAAAATCCATATCTGTGTACAAGCAGTCGAGTTAACCAAGCCCAACAAATAAACAAAAGTCAAAGATAATCACAAGTATAAAAAAACAAGCAAGGTAAAGGGACCTACCAGTAGGACGATCGATCCCCACTAACAACATATTCCTCATTGTTAGAACTGACCCCAGGTCGAGCACAAGGGATGGAATTTTATTCAGTTGTTAGATTTATGCCTTAAGAAGAGGGGTGATCTCGACTTCACTATTGAACAGACGGATTAAGAGATATCTCCAATAGGTATTGAAAGGGAATTGACCCTCATGGAGTCGAGAAAAAAGAATCGGGACTTTTACTCGCTGTTGGAATTCCTAAACTTGGGGAAACGTAACGAGACCCTAGTGGTGAAGTAGACGAAGGCGTTGTATTAGGTTAACTCATGCATCTCAAAGATACACCTGAAAATGTCCATCGACAGTGGAATTTTCTTATTAAGGCAAATATATAAGAAATATAGTGATTTCCTCCAAGCGTTAGGATTAATTTGGCTAGAAGTGAGGTGAAACTCATTAAACAACGAGACGAAGAAACGATGGATCGAGAATCGAAATCCACCGTCCATAAAATCTTTATATACGACAACCTCAAGGGGGTCGGACCCGGGAAGCCTTTCTTTGTGCCTATGGGCTCTATACACAGTGATCCACACGCTTATATTTCCTAAGTGACTTTTCCAGTTTGGATGGAGAATTGTAAAGGCTAGAACTTATTGGAATCTCAAGAATCATCTCCTCGCCTACGACATCTTGCTCTATCTCTATATTTTAGTTTAAGGATTTAGTTGAACCAATATGTCTTTTGGGAGAACTTGGTTGGAAGGCATGAATCTCAATCAAATGGAATGGACTAACGGAATCATTAAAAATTTGAACAGCTCGTTCGGTAGTATCGAAGTGACCGGTCAACGAGTGAAAAACTCGTCGACGAGTCAATGGTCGGCCAACCAAAGGGATGGCCCCCATGAGGCCGTCTACCACCAGTATGCCCTCTACGTTTACATAGGCTGTCTACCACTATGAGGTCAACGCTATACTTAGCCATACAAATGACAATGAGCTGGAAAGGAACTGTTCAACAGCAAACGTGGGCACAACCAAAGTGTGAAGATTTACGTGGGACACGTGGCACCATTAACTGCTGAACGAGTACGTTACATCATGTGCCTATAAGTACATTTAAGGTAAGAAATGTATGAACTCTTGGAACCCAAACTGTTTGCACTCCAATTATACTCTTCCTATTTTCCAAAATCAGTTATTGATTCTCACGACAGATGTACAATGGGGGAGAAAGTCCCGACCTCATTTTGCAGGTAGCATTCACTGATCGGAGTAGCCGAAATGCCCTACACGTCAAAGAGAACACGGAGATCGATTGGTAACGCCAACTCAACTTCAGACTATCAAACAAAGTAACTTATAAATAAGAAAAATATAATGTATCTAAACAAAATTTAAGCTTAACCAACCATGCTCTCTGTCAATTTTGAGAAAGAAAAAAAAAATTTAAAAATTCATTGTATTCAATACAACAAACTATCTCATACCAACTGCAATAGATAAACTATGACCAAAACTTACAAAATATCAATGATACTATCTGCTGCATGGTTTAAAAAGACGGTAGTGAGGC
>CAIGRH010197051.1:0-12258 GCA_903798295.1 Fraxinus nigra
AAATTGAGTAACATTGTTAAACACAATTAGTCGAAAGAATTATACTTAAAAGACACACAGATGCGATGAAAATGTCAGAAGATTTAAGAAGAACGGAGTCCCGTAAGCTAGAAAGTATGGCAATGTCATTCAAACAAAATTGATCAATCAGAAAGCACGAAAAGTCGAAGCCACCAAAATTCAAATAACTAATCATAACAGAAGCTTAAAGATGAAGGTAAATAAACTAAGATGATCAACTAACATCGTCTGGTCAGACTGAATAAGGCAGAAAACAAAAAGATTGTAGTTTTCCATGGAAAGTGGGGAGGCAGTAGGAAAAGGTGCTGCAGCTAGATGAACTTTGTGATATATGTTCCAACTGAAAATACAAGCCAATTTTAGCACCTATGGATGTTGACAGTTGACAGGTGAAAGGTGGCTTTCATAAGTTACCTACACGTGGCCAAATACATTGTAAGGAAAACAAATTCTTAGTATTGAGATAAACACAAAAGACGTGAAAAACCCCAATTACCTTGAGCACAAAGAAAGAACAAAACTTCAGTAAGCAGGGCACGAATTACAAAATTCCTTTTTTGGCTTAGTTGTATGAACTTGAAAACCAAACACGCATTTCAAATCACGAAACAGAAGGGAATAAAAAGTTCTTGCATCCATATACAACATTAAAAAATGAAATCGCTGGTTAATATAATACTAAAGATCTTTTTTAGTCGCACAAAGTCAAATATGAATTCCACTTACATTTATGCTATAAAACAACGACAAAACAAGACGTTGTGCTTCAATGAAGTCTCCTGGTCCTGATAAGTTTAATAAGCCTTGCCCATGAACGCCCAGATTTGCATTTGAATGAATAAATGATGACTCCTGAGCAACAAAAATGGACAAGAAGGTTACGTGAGAATCCCAAGAGCGAGATACTGGAAGAAATAGAAGGCCAATACTGCACCTTCAGTACTAAAAGATTGCTAGCCTCTAGTAATGATGTCTCGACAGCTCCATCACCACCTCCATATATTTGCATCCATGAATTCCACATCAAAAACATTTTAACAGACATGCGAAGAGCTCCGAAAACCTAGAAAAGTATGTGGTGATCAGACAAGTATAAACAGTAAACAAAGCCTTGTTATAAATAAATTTGGGTCAACTACATGAATCATTTTTTTCCACTACGTTCAATTCTGCCAATCACACAAGCTTATATTACCCAAAGTAGTAAAACAATAACTCATCAGAGAGAAACAAACTGCATGTATAAGCTGACTAAACAAGATCCAAGATATCAAAAAGTAGTATTGCAGTTCATCAAGATAGAAAAATATTCATAGAACAACGAACCAGAGAAACCAGTAAGCATGAGACCAGAACTCCACAAGGGAAATGAGGTGGCAGCAATCCAGGGATAATAAATTTAGCCCTGATGACCAAATTTACATGTCTCCTCACCATGAAGAGAATAAAGATTAATAAGATATATTAAAGCTCTTATCAGCTAAGCCCCATTTGGGATTAATTTTAGAGTCCAACTTCTAATTGTCCAACAACTAGCAGTTGTTTTGGTGTTTGGTAAATTTTAAAAAACTCATTATAGAAGAATATGTATCGTCTAGCAGCAGATTTGAGAAGCAGTAAAATGATAGCTTTTCAAATTTTGCTTTTAGCTTCTTCAATTATATATAAATAAAATTCCAATTTAACCCTAATTAATTTAATTAATTCCTTTTGTGTCCTATGTTCATTGTTATTCCAAAAATAAATTGAGAAACCAAATTGCTGTGAATCTAATGTATAAAAAAATAACATAAAAACTTGTGCCTTTATTTTGTAAATTTATAAATTTTGAGTTTTATAGATTTTATTTTTGTCATTTTAAAATAACGATAGTAAATACATTGTATTGGAATTTTTTTGACAATATTACATATGGTTATAAAAGTAAAAATAAATTTTAAAAATACTATTAATGATAATAACAATACAAAAAGACATTTTTAATAATGAATACTCATTTTAGTATTGTATACAGGCACAACAATAAATCACTTTTATTTACCAAATGCTAAAATGCTAATTTTGAAACATACAACAATTTTGCAGAAGTTCACAAAACACTTGATTGATTTGATTCTTCATGCAACTGATTCTTTCGTCAACACAAAAAAAGTTTATTCTTCAACAAGTCTAAGTTCTCTCTTATAGCCTCATTCAATGGAGATCTAAACTTGCACAGACAATATCCACGATATAAGCTCAGTAAAGGTGATACCCACTAATAGTCTCCAGATGTCCCTTCTCAATGACTACTTTTCATTTGTAATCTAGTCAAACGTATACCGTTCCATAACGAGTAGAGTGCGCACCCATATGCCAGCCATCTTGAGATCTTTTCAATAATGAGTTCATGTGAATCAAGGGAGTGGTACAAGTATAGCCTCAATGTCTTTCCTCATACACCTTTTCCCTTATTGGAAAGAACGTGTATGTTAGAACATTCAATGAACACATACCAGCATGCAGGGGCAGATTTAGGGAGGGCTGGCCTGGGTAGCCCCACCCCATTTACATTTTCCTTTCTAATTTTTTCATATGTAAAAAAAAATAATAATAATAATTATGTGGAATTTGTTTTTACATTAGCCCAGCCTTTAAAAAAAATTAATCTAGTCCTGGATCCACCCAGCCAGCATGTCCAACTAATACAGTTCAAACAAAATGTATCGTTTTATGATCTGAGTGCCTACATATCATGCTATAAATGAACATAGACAAGGAGCATGTAACAAGAAAGTAGACAATTTTAAGGGAGAATAAAACAAGCTTTTGTAAATTCATAGAATTCTTGACATTAGCACTAGTTACATAAGGGATCTATGAAAACAATGTATAAAGAACCCGTTTATTTTTCTGGAAATAAGGAAAACTGCCACTTACTCTGATTATAGAATCACTCATTAGCAGCTCTTCTGCCAATAATTCAAATTCCGACGTCGAATACTGTGCTAGACCAAAGCTCAACACTCCACCACACAAGAGGCTGATTTGTCCTTGAACCTTTGTAACGCGTCATAAAAGATGGTTGAATCAGATTCTCAAAAGCAAACTTATACCTCAACATAAAGGAATATAAAACATGAAGTGGCCTAGATGTCAGGAAAAAACCAAAAAAAAAAAATTATCAGCATGTCTGAACGATCTAGTCACTGTACCGTTGTACGTACTCAAAGTTGAATTTGATGCAAGGGATTAAGGCATGATCGAATGCATCAATGGAGATGATCGCAGGAAAGATTAGGTAGGAGCTACTAATCAAGTATTTCAATCAGATTCTCGCAAGCAAACTTATACTCAACATAAAGGAATAAAAAACATGTAGTAGCCTAGATGTCAAAAAAAAAAAAATTATCAGCATGCCTGAACGATCTAGTCACTGTACCTACTACCTACTCAAAAGTTGAACTTGATGCAAAAGATTTAAGGCATAATCGAATGCATCAATGGAGATGATCGCAGGAAAGATTGGTAGGAGCTACTAATTGATTATTAGAGATTCAAAAATGGGCTTAGCAGTGTAGGAAATACACAAGGATGCAAAAATAGAAAATCCGACTATATCTGAGCAAATATCTCTCGAAGGCACAAGTATTAAGGAAGAAACAGATGTTCATGAGAGATTTTCCTCATCTCAAAATGCAAGATCTTTTTCTTTCTTTATTCAGATCAGTTATTGAAGATGAAATAAATTAGACGAAGGATATAATCAACTTCTGAAAATGTAGCCAATTCCATGGCCTAGCTCCAAAAGCAAAAGGAAAAGGCTTGGTTGAGCAGAAATAGAAAGGAGAAATGATACAGAATAAAGAAGAAATACACACAAGAGAAGGATCATCAAATTACGGAATGCTAAACATGATTCTTTTAAGAACCTGCTGGTCTCCAGGCATTAAAAGATTAACACACAAAACAAATGTGAAACGCTTCTCCTGAATCAAGAATAAGTGTTAAAGCTGGAAACCCAAGAGAGTTTGACACATAAATTGATCGTCCAATGTAAACTTCTAGTTGAGAAGCAGACAGCCATAATTCAGAGTGGTAATGCTCAAACAAGTACTAAAGCATGCAGTTTCTTTATTCTCTTGTTCAGTATTTATCCCAAAGTTAACTGGGTGCTCATAGATGAAAGTTTGGTATAAAGAATGTTATTTTTCGAACATTCTCATTGAATGTGCAACTAATAACCCAAAAAGAATATTGCATCTATATTTTCATATGGGGAAGACATTAATTCAATTAAGCGAAAAAAACGTATCACTTGAGGTAAAGAAATAACAAAACTAAAACATCATTTGGTTGACAAGAGTTCCGAATATTATATTGACTTAAATATTTCAGTTTGAAAGAATATCATGTTAATCCTCATATTTCTTCTTTTGGTACTTCTTTGGGTGACTAACAAATAAAAAAGGGTGAATGCTGTTATTCTCCATAAAGATCTTTGCTGGTACTCTGCCATGCCAAACAAACTATTTTATCTTCAATGCATGAACTGTTATGAGCAGCAGACTATGATTTAGAAAAAATAGGAATATATACATGCAATAATAACGGAGATGATGGGATCATAAAAGTTAAAACAGCAGGCAGTACATGGGTCACATTCATCAGACAGTAGAACAGATGGAGTAAATGTCTCGCAGCAAATGAACATATATCTAAGAAAGAACATTAAAGAAAATTTGTGTGCCTCAGGTTATTTAAATGATAAGAAAATCAAATCGACAACAGGTGCCTTAATATTATGGGAAAGAGAAGTATTCCCAGACAAAAGATATGTTGTTGGTAAAAGAGATGCACATCGAAAGGAAAAACAAAAAACAATAACATCTACCATAACAAAGTGCGGGAGAAAACAAGAGGTGCCCCTGTGGGCAGGGCAAGAAACGAAAAAGTTTCAAACATATCCAAGCAAATGCATTGACAAATTTAAAGATCAACCCAAAAGAACAACCAAATTTCTGCTTATGCAGGAAATTAAGAAAGATGTTTCAAGCAAAATTCACCATAGTAAAAATATACATTCCATACATCAGAAAGCAAGATAACACATTTGGTAAGTGTATTGGCAGGAACAAATATCTGAAGTCCTCTGACCTGGACACGACTCCATAGTAAGGGAGCAGCAGCCTTTGCCTTATTCTGAATATAGATATTTGTCAAAAATAGCTGAGGAAATTCCATAAGAAGTGTGTCTGTATATGTTGATTTGTTGTGATTGCTGACAATAAGGCTGCGAGGAACATTGTCATAAACTGTACCGGCAGCACCTGCATTCTCTGGGCAGCCAAGACTACTTCCTCCTGCAAAAAACGAAAGTATGAAGCTACTATAGCTAGTATTTCTGGTCCAAAAAAACACCATATAATATATCAGTGTCAAGCACTATAAAATTTTTCAAAGGCTGGATATTTTTGAACTAGGCATGTAGTTGAGACAGAGAAGCAAGTTACAGTGCCAAATTAGTATGCTACAAAATTATAGTTAATTCAATACCAGAGTGATTGATAAACAGGAGGGCAGGTAGAAAATGAGGCTGAAAAATGAGCCAAGCCATTCACGAATGCCACATGTTCGGCACATACAATTTTTATTTTTTTTTGTGTTCACTCATTCATAATGATTCAAGCTTGTATGCTTTGTTTTATAAATGAGATAGCATAAATAATCCCAGCTGGCTCAGGTGTTCATCAACACTATTAAGATATGCAAACATATAGCAGAGTTTCTATAGATGCCCAATTGTTTTAAATTTAAAATAGCCATGATAGGGAAGATAGTTATGTGAGAGTGAAATTCAAAAGCAGAAGTTTAACCAACTTCAACTAATACTCTCTCGGTATCCATTGTCTGCCAGCTCCTAATGAGGTTCCACCCATTGCCACCACCCAAGATTTCAGTCATCATTTCTCTTTATGCACACATGGACAATACTTACAGTCAATCAACTTTGTATCACTAGCCATTTGATAACTCTAGCTGCTATCACATAATCCATCTTACCAACACATCACCCTAAATACCCACCAGTACCAGCCAACTTTAATCAGATGCCCACAAGTTCAATCAGATGAACAAGGCCAGATCTCAATCCCTTCAATTCTCAACTTCTGTAGATAAAGCTTCATAGAACTACATGCAATTCTCCTGTGTGATGGGCAATGGTGCTATGATGTGGCTGTGTCAGAGCACGCTTCATTGCCTTCAGTTACAAATTTCTTGATTGAAAAGAACCTACTGTGAAATATTGAAATAAGGTTGAGAAGCTGCTATTGTCATAGAACATGGTGATTGACAGTCAGCATAGAGGATATTGAACTGATGTAGGCTCCTTACCATTCATATTCAATGCAGACTTCCTTTTTCTTTGTTTTTTTTCACATATATATCTACCACATTGCCTTAACATTTATGAGGCATCCAGTAAAATGGGCATATTAACTTACCGTAACCACGTGGGAAGTTAGCATAGATATGTGTGTGCGCGCCTCACAATGGCATGTGTGGCAGATATATTGACTTTGAACTCTGCCCCACATGATATATTGATTGAACTCTGCTCTCTTTTAAGGGAACAACTACTTTTCATCTACAGGGATAACATTGGTGAAGAAAAAGGACCGTGGTTGATATGGATCTACAACATTCCCCATTTCCTTCTGATATTAGAACTTATGAGAAAACTCAAGCATTAGAAACCAGCCCAACATGAGCAAGCTAGCCCTGAATATCAAATTTGTAGGGTAGCAAAGCTCAAACGGTATTTACAAGCATGAGCTGAACTCGAGTGAATCATAAGTCGAGGACCAAGCTGGCAAGCCCGAATAGCCCCCAGCTAGGATCAGCTCAGTTCATTTGGAGTCCTGGTGGAGACAAAGATCTGAACCTGTCCGTTAACTAACTTCATCATAATCTCTCACTCACTCCCTATTTGCTTCAACTTTCTTCAAAACCAAATAATTAGATGTGGAAAATCAATTGATTTTCCAATTTTGACTCATCTAATCCTACTTTTGCTTTGAACCGCCAAGCAGGAAAAAATACAAATTTCCAGTAAGTTAATGAAATCAACTCCAGCATACTCTGGAACATGGGTACTATATCACAAATATAAGCAAATGACTGCTGGGAGTCAAGGAGATAAAATAATGTTATAACGAAAGGGAAATCGCTTGCATCTTAAACTACCTCAACTGCAGAATAAAACTTACAATGAATTAAAATACAAGAAGCGTGAGAAAGGCCCAAATGATGGCACATTTGTCTACGTTTCAAGATATGGTGTTATGCGATCTGGCTGTACCATGCCTCCCCCCACCACCCACACCCCAGGAAAAAAAAAGAAACATAAAGGATATAGAGAAGGTTGAAATTGCCTATAAAGATACAATTGCTTATAGGATCCACTAAAACCGTCAATTTAACATGTCATATGCATATGGTGAATCTTGGATAGACCAATATATTTCTACAGCTAAACCCTTAGGAACCAACCTCCTTAGGTTTTACCAAGGTTCTACAAAGATATGTAGTTCTACGTATACTTGAGAACAATTATCAATAGTTAGAATGTTATACAAGGAAAAAGAGAACAAAAAATCTTACAACCTAAAAGGCAAAACATAAAAAGATGTCCCAGGTCCTACCATGTGCAGCTATTACCGGTTCATCGTGCCTGCTATAAATATCAACAGCAACTCTGCCACCACCTCCTCCTGCAAAACCGCCACCACCGCAAGCACTAATTCTACCAATTCCAATCCTGCAATTTACCAAAAACACGGAGAACTAAAATTGCGCGTAATTTCTTATTGACGAGATTATATAAAAACACAGCTAATATTTTACTTTCCCAATTGAAGATAATGAAGTAGAAAGAACACACGATTGATTCGAGGACAAAAATGAAAAACAGAAAATAGAAAAACAAAGCATGTATTTACACACGGATAAGTTCTCAAAAACAGAAAATAGAAAAAAACATTAGATATTATTACGATGAGTATGCCAGGTGAACAAGAATATTCCACTGCAAGAAAATTAATAGCTTCCAAAAAATTCTAATAATTGTTTTATTTTGAACAATGACGAATTTATGTGATAAAACCTCAATCTAATACATTGGTCTAAATAGGAGAAGAGTCGTTATTCAGGGCTTCACTGAGTATGTGACTCTCAAGACACTCGAAGTACAAAAACATATTGTAAATGGATGGGAGAACTGAAAAATATAAAAGACCATCTTCTCAGACCTTATGGAATGTTGTGTCAAGTAAATTCAGCCATTTTTACTTGAGGGATATATATAATAGCAGCATATTAAAACATAAGAAGAGAAATAGGGTACCACCAGTAATGTTTATATATGAAATATTTTTTAATGAAATAGCTCATTAGACTAGCCATGCTTGGTAACAAAGTTACCCTTCATTTGACTAGTACCTCACCCTATTAATGAATGCTCCGAATAGAGGAATGTTATGTCTGACATTGAGTCGGAAAGTGGAAGACCAGCTTATATATGGAAAGCCAAGGGACTTAAAGCCAGAAAACATGAAGGAATATCCCCTTGCAGATATCATAGCCAACTGGCAACCAGTATGTAACTGGGGATCCTGCTACACCAGTTCCCTTGCAGGCCCATTCCCCCCATAGGTCTGGGACAAAAATAGGTCAATGAACCTTTAAGCAAAAATGAGATGCTGTGAGCCATACCTTTACAATTGCATATCAAACGGGCAGCATAACAACCAAAAGATGTTTAATCACATGTACAAGAGTCGCATCAGTGTCACGGGTCACAAATTAGTTCAATTTCTAAACAAGTAGGTTTAAAAGTCATAATCTTTTTAACTGCAGTGCCAAATAATTCTTGATTTGAGTTAACGTCTAGTTATGCATCAATGAACGACGTGATGGTATAGTGCAACATATTTATCAAATCGACATTCAAAGCTTAACTATAGAATGGTGTTTACTATTCTATATTTAGCTCTTCCAAGAGTGCAATTTCGGACCTAGCTGTGTACCCAAGCAATAATAAGGACATCTATCGAAAATCAAATTTAATGAAAATGAAGACCAATGGCAATAGAGAGAAACGAAAATTTACATCTTATGCGCCTTGATGTAGATGCTGCCACCAGAACCACCTCCACCTTTGGTACCTCCATCTCCTCCATCAGCCAAAATGGTTCCATTCACCTCCAAAAGACTTGCAATCACTAGCATTACCCTCCCACCTCCACCGCCTCCATAATCAATTTCCGGACTTGTGGTCCCACCTCTACTCCCATAACTCCACGGCTTCTCCAAATTGGACCACTCGTATGGATCCCCTCCCCAGAAGTCCTCGAGAGGCTTTCTTTTATCTCTAAAGCATGTCGCACCTCTGCCTCCGTATCCTCCACCTGCTCCATCAAACCCTTGCGGTGTCCCAGTAGTCTGGGATGGTGGCGAACCAGCCAACCCCGTAGTATTCACGGAAGAACCATTCCCAAAACTTGCATTATCCGCCGCCAATTCAAAGGTGCCACTGAATATTGCTGAGTTCTCACCCAAAGTGAAGTTTCCAGTGACATTAATTGCAATGTAACAACCTGAAAACGAGCAATATATACTGATGTTGGGCAAAACAACAAAATTACCGTTCCCTGCTATGTACACATTCTTTGACAAATTCAAATTGGAGGCTATCTCGCAGGTGGTGTCCAAGGAACCGATGCCGCCAAGATCAAGCTCACACGAAACCGACGGCGGATGGGGCGGTGGAGGAGGCGGCGCCGGCGGGGTATAATCCTGGTGAAACAACAACAACTCCGAGTCCAAATCCGAATCAAAATCCGAACCGCCTGATACTGAAAATAAACCAAAAACTGAGCTAGGGTTTGACAAGATTGTTAATACTGCGAGCTGTAAAATAGTGAAACGAAATGCGGGAAGAGCCATTGACTAGCAAAAATAGTCATAACATCCGATGACGGATATTGAAGGAAGTGAAAATTGATCGCATCCGTACAGTAATTGAGCCAAAAAAAAAACCTCAAAAAACCACCAGAAGAAATTAAGGGTACTGCAATTACAATTACGATGAACAAGATGCTTGGGTGTGGATTATAAGCTTGTGTATGTTTATGTTGTGGTGGGTTTTTGGAGGGAGAAAGGGGTAGAAAATGGGTTTAGAAGGTAACTCGGTGGATTGTAGAGAGAAAAGGAAGAGATGTTAGCGAACGAGATGACAACGTGGGAGTGGAGTTGACAGGAGGTGGCAACAGGACGGTATGGCTTTTTCCTTTTTTTTCTTTTTTTTTTATGGCTCCGTTTGAATCTTTTTGTTAAAATGAGTTTTGTAATAAAAATTAATTAAAAATGTGTGATTAAAAGTAAAAAACAAAATAGAACTATGTAAAAAATTATTCTATAAAAAGAATGTACAATTAAAAATATTTTTTTTTAAAGAAATAATTTTTTTAGAGAATGAGACTTTCATTTAACACATCTAAATTCATAAAAAAGCATAGCTCCCATTTTAATCTCATATCTTAAAACTCGTTTTTTCACAAACTAATTTTCAAGTGCACGTATTATGGAATCAACAACTTTTATCGACTCTCTAACCATATATTTCATAATTTTTTATTAAAATCTACTAAAAATTTAACTTTTATTTATTTGCCTCTTGTAAATAAACAAAAAAAAATAACAAATACGACGACATGATTAAATATTTGTCCCTTATTTTAGAGCATTTTAAAATATTTTTTGGACAAAACCATCAAAAGAGACCATGTGAACTAATTAGTAGAAAGTTAAGAAAAAAATGTGATAAAAAGGGATCATAAGTGCAATAATATGTAAAAATTAAGGAGCATCAATTCAATTAAGATCATATATAAAATATTATAGTGTGAATATAATAAGCCATTGTGATATTATTATTATTATTTTGCACCTAATTTTTTAAGAATTTCGAGAACAAAGCACAATGGGGAGTGACTACAAACTAGAGTGGTATGATTTAATTATCTAAATGAATAAATCTAATAGCTTATGGTACTTACTATTTGGACTTAGGTAACATTTTTAAGTTTAGTAAGTATCAAGGCATTGAAAGTTTATTGACCATTAATTTAATTAGCTCATTGTTTCTTCCTTTTCCTTTTTTATCAATTTTTCTTTTCATTTTTTAAGTTTAGTGAGTAAGTACTAAGGCGTGGAAAGGTTAGCGACCATTAATTTAATGAGCTCGTTGTTTCTTCCTTTTTCTTTTTATCAAATTTTCTCTTCATTTTTTGAGCTTTTCTTTTTTGTCACGTCGGACAAATAATTTAGACTTTTAATAATTTTTTTGTATTTCTCCTCCAGCCAATTCATTAGCTTGATTGCATGGAGAGATGTACACATGGGAAACAGTGACGAATTGACGTTGTATAATAAGTTGAAACTACTTGAATTTTAACACAATTTTAATCAATTAATTAATTAATCATTCTACCCGTACAAAACATACGTGAAGCTCCTTTCTTCAATGCATGAAATATATTTTACATATAGCATGTGTTACGTATTGTTAAGCTCATGTTTGGTTCAGATAAAAAAAATATTTTTTTTAAGTAAATATTGATAAAAGTTATTAAAATGTTAATAAAAATTGTGGGCGGCATAAAATATGTACTTTGAATGTAAATTTGAGGAAAAATTAATTTTGAATATGAGAGTCAAATGTGGCTAAATACGAACATAAGAGATCAAAAGTGTGTGTTGCTTCTTGGGTAAATTGGATTAGAGCTCAATGGACTTTCACGATGCTTTCAACTAGGTCATTGAATTTCAATTTAATACAATCATGTCACAGTACTTTAATTTACGAGCAATCAGGTAACCCCACCCAAGTTCCCCCGAATGAATCTATCAAAAGCAGTGTTCTAAATAGCGCGCCTTATTTGGTGGTCAACGCGCCTTATTCAGCGTTGACCGCCATCTAATGCGCGTCTAGGCGCAATTATGCACGCATATGCACGCTTTTTAAATTTTTTTTAATTATTTTTTTCAATTCTTTGAAGTAAAATTTATTAAAGGCTAATTTCTTCAATTTGCCCTAATTTAAAATCGAAACAACCATTTGAACCCAAAAGTCAAGTGACCAATGAATCTTATTTACAGTAGATAATTACTTAAGACACCCGACTTGACACTACC
>CAIGRH010197069.1:429-15607 GCA_903798295.1 Fraxinus nigra
CACATGGAAAACTATCTGAGTGTCAGTGGTTAATCTCTAACGTTCGGTAGTGGAATTGGTCCTTTGACTTGAGGTCATCATAGTGCCTTATGTGAGGACAGTCATGCTTTGGTGATGTCGGATGTTGCTCTGTCAAGGGTCGCTAATACAACATCATTCGGATATGTTAAGAATCATATAAAGATTGTGAATGATAAATAGATAATTTGTCACTCTTAGATAGTAAGATATTATGATCTACATTTTATCCAGTTAAGTTCATAATGAAATCCTTGGCCAAGGTGAACTTATAAGTCGAAAAATAAGTCGAAAAGGAGTTTTCGACTTACATTGACTTAACAGTGGGATAAAAGATATGATCAATGATTGAGATAGACACATATCCATATCTCATAATTGATCGAATCATATTGACGAAAGAATTATAGTTTCACGGTAAATAAACAAGCTTGATTTTGTCATACCACATAACATTTCCCGTCAATGTGTATTGTATTGCCCTGACACATTGCTAGATGTCAATCTGGGTGATGATAAATTAAAATGAATATTTTAATTTATCAATTTTGATTAGATCATAATAATAATTCACGTCATTGGTCATCGTGATCGGGGAACCTGATGGGTCACACACACAAAGAGAACCAGAAGAATGAGATTTGCCAATTACTTAATTGACAAGTTTTGGATAATTAATTAATTGGGTTGCTTATTAATAGGCCTGGATTAATTAAGTCATGGACCAGATTTAATTAAATATTGGATCGGGTTAAGTTTAAGAGACTGGTCAAGCCCGCTTGAACTTATATTACTAGGCTACTAGGGTTTGAGAACCGTAAGGGAAAAATAATTCATTATTCTTGCTAGCACAAGAAAAGAAAACCCTAGTTGTCATTCTTGTTCTCTGTGTGGATTTCTATCGAAGACTGGACAATTGGACAACTGTGGATTTCAGTTCATGATCATTCGAGTTCAAGAATCGACAAAGGAGTTTGCAGAATTCATCAAATGTATAATTTATATCATAGCTTCTATCTAAACACAAAGTAGATCCTTGGTGGGAATTGAAAATGACTTACTTTCCCTATGCGTGATTAAATAAATTCCCAACAGAGAGATCATCATTTCGAGAGAAGTGATGATGGCCAGTGCAAGGAAGCTAGGCAGCTATACACGGTAGAAAAGATAGCACAAACTTAATTGTACACATTGCAATGGCACCAATCATTCAGTGGACATGTTATGAAATATGCAATATAAATTAATGAATTTTTCACAGTACGTGCCCTATATGATTTACATTATATCTTTAAATCCTACGAATTTTTGGTTGTATATTTAAGGAGAAAAGTGAAACCCCAGTAAAAATTGTAGAAACTAAAATATTTACTACTTTTTGTTCATTCATTATCACAAGTAAGAATCTTATGGTTAGAAAGGTCTCTCATAAGTTTTCCAACCATATTAAGAAGTCATAATTTGGACTTAAAATGAGAAAGTTAGAGCCTTTCAAAATTTATGTCGAAGTTGAAGACAAATGTAAAAATCTGTGATAAGTGTATTTTATATGCTTATCTATGTCGCTAAACTAAGATAATTGTTGCTTATTTTAATAAATATGGCTTAACTCAATGTATATTTATTTGATAGGCAAAACTCGATGAAAATGACGGATTTGAGTGAAAGGAATGAATAGTGGGCGAAAAGTGAGGAAACACAAAGTTCAAGGACTTAAATGCAAATGCTCAAAAGATGACACGGACTTCAAATTAATGATTGGGCGATACTAAGATCCAATTGGATGAGAAAAGAGGAAAACAAGTAGAAATAAATTAGAAAAGGACCAAAATGCATGGGAAGGAAACTTAGAGACCAATTTGTAAAAATTGGCGCCCTAAGTCACACGCCAGGCACGTGTGGGCTTGCATTTGGATTTGTAGGTCCAGGCATATTCTTGGCCGCTTAAAGTGAAATTCACTAAACTAGGCACACACCTCACATTAAACTAGGCTTCCCTAGAAGGAATTATGGGAAAAAATTATGTTTCCTTTTCTTATTTCGGAAAGTTTTGCTATGGGGAATTTTGCATTCTATATGACCTAAGAGCCATCCAAAACACATAAACCCTTGTTATTAGGACTGAAGGGAGGCTAGCGAGTGAAGAAAAAGAGTTTACATCAAGAATTGAAGATTCAAGGCTCTGACTAAAGTCGTTTGTCGAAGAAATTGAGTTTTCAAATCTTTTAGTTATTTGATACGGGTGATATCTTTCCAATATCTTTGTATAATTTGAATACAATAATGCTAGGTTAAACCTTCTTATATTTGATGAATGATGAAACCTATTGATTGCTATTCATCAAATATTAAGTATTTTAGTGAATTTTTGTGTTCTTGATCAATTATGCATGTTTATTTTATTGTGTGAATGTTTGTGCACTATTTAGTCAATACGTTATTTATTGTAGTGTTGAGAGACTCACAATAAGTAGAACACTACATATTTGACACACGAACGATAGGTATTAGAAATAGTATTTATATTATGTGTAATCGTGTGTGATAATTGTGTGATTGAATGCTTGCTATGCATATGAATTCGGACTAGCCATAAGATCGAGTCGTGTTTAAGATAGGTTTAATATATTTTGGAAAGAATATTAGATATTAATTGATTATCGATTATCACAAACAATTGGAGATCATTAAATTACATTATTTGATAGTAGGAAATAGAAGTTAATCGATGGATTCTGAAATCCAATACATTCATCTCATTGTTTGATAAAAACCAATTCCCTACTTTCTTTTAGCTTAAGTTATAATAAATACAAACAATCATCTATTTTGTGTTATAAACATCCAATTTGATACAAACAAGTGATTTATAGTTAACAACTATCCCTCGTAGGATGATAACTCAACTCATCATATTATTACTTGTCAACGATCTCGTACACTTGCAGGTTTTGTCCAAACAAGTTTTTGGTGTCGTTGCGATAGAATAATTTGTTTAATTGTAGTTTATTAGTTTATATTAAATCTAATTTCTTTTGTTTTAGGCTATTCAGCTCTCTACCTCATTTTCTTGTGTTTTCTTCTTTCAAGGAGCAAAAGAACATTCAGACAGCATAGAAAAGAATGGAGAGGGATAAGGAAAATGGCTGAAAATTAAACTCAAGATCAAAATTAGGTTTAGGATACACTTCAACTAACACTGCCAGATCAGCAGAGGGTTATCATCAATGAAGGACCGATATTAGTCAGAGATTATGTGAATCTATGCCTACACCTGTGCAATCTGCTATCATTTATTCTCCATTTGAACAAGCTAACTTAATTGTTCTACTCAATGTTATCAACCTTTTTCAAAATCATTAGGACACAGGTTCTTCGAGAAAGCTACATAGAATCCACATGAGCATGTACAAGCTTTTCTGATGTTGTGTGGAGTCATTAGCCACGAGGAACGTTAGTAGATGCCTTTCAAATAAGTTTATTTTCTCACACCTTGAAGGATGGCGCAAGAGAATGGCTCCGCTCTTTACGTGATTGGAGCTTCATATTGTGGAATTTACCATGAAGTTGTTTCCATCATCTAGAGTCTATCAAATTCGAAATGAAATCCACATCTTTAAGCAGAAGGACCTCGAGAGATATCTAATAGAAGAGAAGAGGTTTAAAGACTTGTTTAGGAAGTGTCATAATCTTGATATTCCTGGGCAAGTATAGATATATATATATATATCTTCTACTACGGATTATGCCTAGAATACCGTAATATGGAAGATACTTCAGTGGGTGGTTCAGTGTTGAAGATGGATATTGATAATGCCCATGAATTATATAAGAGGATTGTGAAGAATCAAGCTAATGGCTTACTGACACGAACTTTTCTAAAAAAACTGTAGGTGTTTATAATATTGATGCGGTGACAGCACTAGCAGCACAAATGGAAGTGTTAATGAAAAATTGAACAACTTATCTTAGGCTATGAATATAGTACACAAGTCGACACCATTTGCCTAGGTTGTGGTATAGATTACCACTTCAAGTTGCCCTTTAGACTTTACTATATAGTTCAGTTTGCAGAGTTCAGCTATGCTCAGAAGTCACAGAGGCAATAGAACAGATCATATTCCAACACTTTCAATCCAAGTTGGAAAAATCATCTGAACTTCTCATAGGCCAATAATCAAGAGTAGGGAAATCTATTCAGAGCAGCCCACCAGGATTTTAGCAACAATAGGTGAAGAGGTCATCTTTAGAGGATCTATTGTTAAATATATCACTAAGACTTATATTACAATCTAGAATCAGGAGACCTCTATCCAAAACTTAGAGAATCAAATTGAGCAGATACCAGCTACATTGTCCAACAGACTACATGGTACTCTACCAAATGATACAGAAAAAACCCATTGGAACAGGTACTAGCAATTGAGGCTATGAAGTATACAATCATGGAGACACCATCAATCAAGCTTGGCATCCCGATTTGAGCTTATGTGTTACCTATTCCATTTCCTCAAAGACTATAAAGGCAGTTAAAAGAGAAACATGTTTAGACCATCACAACAAGGAGTGGAGTTCATCTGTCAAAGATCAGCACAAGAAGAAAAAAGAACTCGAGAGTAATCAGGTACCTACCACGAGCGAGGAACAGGAACAGTCTGAAGAATAATAGTGATGAATCAGCAAGAGTATTCAGATAGTTCATAGGTTAAGGCAACTATTCTTGTCACTATAGTTATACCTCCATTCCCGTTTCTCAAAGGTTTAGAACAATAAACTGGAGAAACAACTTGTAAAGTTCTTAGATGCCTTCAAAAAGCTGCAAGACAATATTCTTTTCATTTATGCAATCTTACAGATTTCTAACTACTTTATGTTTTTAAAGAAAATGCTGACTAAGAAGAAGAAGTTGCTCGAGCATGAGATAATTGAATTATATGAAGAGTGCAGTGCAATCCTCTAGCATAAGCTCCTACCTAAACTAAAAGTATCCAGGGAGTTTCATTCTACCTTGCTCTATAGAATATTCACATAAGATTAATACTTTAATTGAGTCTGGAGCAAATATTAATTTGATGCCCTTGAACATTTACAAGAAATTAGTATTTGAGGGGCCAAAGGAAACATCAATCACTCTACAGTTGGTGACAGGTCAATCAAGCATCCTCAAGGAGTAATTGAAGTCATGCTCATCAAAGCTAGAGATTTCATCTTTCTATCTAACTTCATAGTCCTTGATATTGGGGAGAATCGAGACATGCCAATAATCCTAGAAAGATCATTCCTAGCAACTGGCTATGCTTTATTGAACTTTGAAACCTATGGAAGATCTTAAGGGTAGAAAACAAACAACAGAGTTTTACCATGAGCTCTCCACTCAAACAACCATCTTACCTCAAGGAATACAAAAAGATTGAAATTGAAGTAAAGGATAAGTATGCAAGTTATCTCTACAAGAAGAGTGTGAGGGGACTATTTGGGGACTATAAATGATCAATATGGGAACATTTAGCATTGGAGAGTCAAAGATGAGGCTGAAGAGTTTTGCAAGTGCAGCCATTTCAAGGCCAAAAAATTCCTTTTCAAGCCACCTTGAGTAGCCAAAACAACAAAGTCAAGCTAATAACCAAAAATAAGTATTTATTGGGAGGCAGCCTAATTTTCTTTCCTTCTATTTATTGTGCTTTCTAAATATAGGATATTGAGTTTATTTTTAGGTGTCATCATCCATACATGAAAAAAAAAAAAGTGAATATTAATTTTGTAGTCGTAACCCATGCTCATAACCTGTCACAATCCCCTGTTCCATTTCTCTATTCGTTCCTTGATTTTTCTTTTGGTTTTGAAAGTTTTAGCCTAATATTAATTGTTCTAAGTTATTTGGTCACTAATGTTTGAATTTTATTTAAAGTTACATGAACATGACATTGAGGAATGCTCAACTCAATACTAGACAACGGGACGAACGCAATCAAGCGAACCATCTAGCTCACGCACTTCATGCTATTTCAGTCACCACCTTCGGCTTGACCATATGAGTCTTCAGTTTCCTAATTTTGCCCTTCTTCAATGTCATATTTTTGTACATTGAGGACATTGCACATTTTAAGTTAAGGGGTGAGATATTGTCATCGTTTATGTGTGTTGTTGCTTTTGTGTGATTGTTGTATGTTATATAGAAAAAATAGCCAAAACAATTAACTGCTTTTATGTGCTTATATGGGTTGGATAGCTCTGCTGGTTATGATAAAAATATTGAAACTATATGTCATATTATAAATAGTGAAAGAGTTGAATGCTTGTTAAATTTGTGCTTAATCATGTAAAGCTTGACATTACTTTGTGCATGTAATTTATGCTTTGCATAACGAGGGATTGCCTTGGTTCATGCAATTAAATAGGTTCAGAATTGTGGAGCTTAGATGTCAAACTTGAAGAAACAATTACAATATACATCCTTCAACCATTTTAGGATAGTTTGGGGTGATGGAACAATTGTAGGAAGGCATTAATGTGAATAGGGATTCTATGTGTAAAAAATGTATGCATGGACTATCTTAGCCTAATAAGGTGAAAGTTGGGTAAATATTATGAGTTGGAAGTAGAGTTTTGAGGATATGTGTTTAATAAGGGGCATTTCACTAGTCATAGTATGAAAAAAAAAAGGGAGGGGGGAGGGGGGGGGAACAGCTACCACATTGCGAAGCCACCCTATAAAAGATCCCAATGAAGATGCCTATTGAAAGTCTCAAAAAGTAAAATCAATAAGGGATCGAGCTAATGTATGAAATAGAATACACACAACATAATTGAAAAAGCAAGTGCATGAAACGGAAGACGCACTACATACTTTGACTAAGATTCGAATACTTGTTTGAAAGACGTAGACTTTGATAAGAGAGAATTAGCTCAATTGAGTCTTAGAGATCGAAGTAGACAAATAGAACGAGAGTCCTTATTTGTCAAAGTGGATATCCAAACTGGAGATGGCAAGGGATTAGTATTGTTGAAAAAAAAAGACACAAGTGAAGAAAGAAAACATTTGGCTATTGGGTTCAAGACTTGAAGCAATCATAAACTTGTGATATTCTGCATGAATCTTCACGCGCACACGTCGATTTTACAGTAGATATGTGGAAGTTGATTCAAAATTATGGCTTTCAAGATGTTTATATTTTTTAACTTGAATTTTCAATCCTAAGACCAACAATACCATCTGATTAATGTTTTTTAAGAATTAGGCTACGTTTTGTTTGAGAACAAACAAAGGTTCAAATTTCAAGGTGTTTGATAAGTGTATTTTGTACACTTATCTAGGTCGCTAAACTAGGATAATTATTGGATATTTTAACAAAATATGGTTAAAATTTTATGCAAATTGCATTGTCAAGCAAAACTCAATGAAAACGATAGATTTGAGTGAAAGGAACGAAAAGTGGGCAAAAAGTGAAGAAATACAAAGTTCTAGAACTTATATGCAAATGCTTAAAAGTTGAAACGGACTTCAAAGTAATGATCGGACGATGCTAGGATCTAGTTGGAAGAGAAAAGAGAAAAACGAGCTGAAAAGAAATGAAGAATAACCAAAGCTGAATAGAAATGCTTGAAAGTTGAAATAGACTTCAAAGTAATGATCAGACGATGCTAGGATCTAATTGGAAGAGAAAAAAAGGAAAATGAGCTGAAAAGAAATAAAGAATGACCAAGATTCATGGGGACGAAACTTCAACCAAAGCTAGGCATGCGTCTGGATCTACAGGTCTAGGCGCGTGCATGGCCCCTCACCATCGCCATCTGAAGCCAAATTCACTAAACCATGCACGCATCTCATACTAAACTAGGATTGTGCAGAAGGAATTCGGGGAGAAAGGTTCTTTTTTCTTTTCTTATTTAGACAAGTTTTGTTATGGGGTCTTTTACATTCTATATGACCTAAGGGCCATCCAAAACACATACCTTGTTTTTATGATTGAAGGGAGGCTAGAAAGCAGTGAAGTAGAGTTTTACAACAAGATTTGAAGATTCAAGGCTTGAATTAGGGTTGGGCATGGGTTAGATTGGGTTGGTTGTTTATCCAACCCAACTCAATTATTAGTTTAAACTCAACCCAACCCAAATTGATCAAGTTTGGGTTAGGTTGGTCGGTTTGGGCTTAGGCCCAAATCAAGTTGGATCCGATTATTTTTTGTTGAATTTGAGCAATTTTTAAAGTTTGAAACCAATCGAAAATTTTCGTTATTTTCAACCTATATAAGGAATTCTTTCTGAAAATTAATTTATAAATAAGTTTGAAACTATGGAGCATTTTATCTTTATAATTTTTGGGGGGATTTATTCATTTATTATAACGTCCTTAATTGTGAGTTTATCGTTAAATTATTTTGCATTTGTACATAATATTCATACCAATCAACCTATGTGAAAAAAGGGACGTTTGTACATTTTAATCCTTCTATTGTCCCACTATTATGTCTAATGAGGTTTTTCCATTTTAGGTATTAATTTTTTTAATTCATGTGGTTGGATTGGGTTGGATTAAATTGGGTTTTAATTCATAACTCGAGACTTAACCCAACCTCAAGTTTGATTTTCAACCCAATCAAATCCAATTGAATTTAAAAACAAACCCGGTCGGTTTGGGTTGGATAGGTCGATTTGAACAGTTTGGGTTGATTTTTGCCCAACCTGAGCCTCGGGTTGAAGTTATTTGTCGAATAAATTGAGTTTTAAGATCTTTTTCTAGTTATTTCATATGAGTGATGTCTTTCCAATATCATTTATATAATTTGAATACAACAATAATACTAGGCTAAACTTCTTTTGTATTGGATAAATAATGAAACCAATTGATTGTTATTTTTAATTCAAGTATTTTAGTGAATTCTTGTGTTCTTGATCAATTATGCATGTATTTGAATTCTTGCGCATCATTTAGACAGTAAGTTACTTATTATAGTGTTGAAATACACACAATAAGTAGAACACTGCATATTTGACACAGTAACAATAGGTATTAAGAATAATATTTATGACGTTGCAATCGTGCGTGATAATTATGTGATTGAATGTTTTTTGAAAAGAATATTAGATATTAATGAATTATTGATTGTCACAAACACTTGAAAATCACTAAATTAGTTATTGATAATAGGAAATAGAAGTCAATTGGTAGATTCTGAAATCCAATATATCCATCTCATTATTTGATAACAACCAATTATTAACATAATCTTAGCTTAAGTTAGAATAAATGCAAACTAATTAACTTTTTTTTATGTTAAAAACATCGAATTTGATACAAACTAGTGATCTATAGCTAACAGTTATTTCTCATGGGGCGATAACTAACTCATTATATTATTATTTGTTAACAATTACATATACTTGCGGGTTTTGTCCAAACAATCTGCAAGTTTTTTAAGAAGTTGATGAATAGTAATTTTTACTCTCTGACCATTATGTTGGTTTACCAAGCTCTAGGATCTGTACTTTTTTCTTACCATACAGAAGAACTCAAAACGTAAAAATTAGTAGAATGGACCAAATAGGAAAAAAAAAAAAAATTTGAATCCCAAGAAGGCGTGTGCCACAGTCACGCGCATTCCCTATTTAAAAAATTCCAGAATATTTGATTGACGCATGGGGCGCGTACAAGGTCAAACTGAGATTATGAAAATTGTAGTTTGGTCCCTGAAATATTATTATTTTTTGTATAATTAAATTTATTTTCAGATATTAATTTTTTTAATGATTGAAATAAATTTGTAGAAAGTATTAAAAATATTTTTAACTTGATTAAATTCTAATTTATTTTTTTGTAAAATCAAAAATATTTATTTAGTATTTACCTTGTCGGAGTCAATTTTTGAGATGCTTTAGATTTTTTACAATTGAAAAATGATCTAAAAGTTTCTAAAATGCCACATTTTTTAATGTTCATGAGTAGTGTAGATCTTGATTATGTCATGTGATCTATTGTATTTATTTTTGTAGTTAATGAAATATGACTGTATTTATGCACACTTTTTGCATCCTTGAGGGAATGTTAGAAAATCGCTAATTGTAGAATGTGTTGAAAAGCTATGTACTTATCAAAACTATGAATGGATTCCCGATACAACATATAAAACATTTTGAAGCAATGCGTCTAGAAGTGACGCATTTAGGATAGTATATATGTAAGGCAGAGAAAGAAAAAAACATCATCTAATGAAAATGCTTTCAAGTCATTGATATTGTAATTGAAATTCTCGATAAGCCACTTACTTTAGTCTACATTTATTTTATCAGGAGTTAAATTTAAATTTGAAAAACACAATATGTAGAGTTTAAATACCCCCTAAATGCGTAGTATATTTGTTAAATTTTCCTTTTATACTCATAAGCAGTATAAGGTAAACATACCACCACTTTGTTTATTCCACCAATTTATAAACATAACTAATTAAAAAGTATTTCTTGTTGTAAATAAAGTAGTATTTGTGAATGACCATTATACCCTGCATCCATAATTCTTCTATATAAACTAGTTTTGGCCCATGCAATGCATGGACTGTCTTATTTTTGAGGTTATGTTAGCGTATATATAATAAATGAAATTAGGAAAATGAACTTTATTTAACAAAGTAAATTTACAAATGATATATTGTTTGATAGTTTTTTGACAATTCATACTGAAATGTTATATTCAATGTAGAAAATTAAAATTACAAATAGTCCATGTAATCAAGATCTAGCACTAAGGAACTAAAAGAAAATCATTTTAATACAAAGACACAATAATATAGTAACATGTTATTGAATAAAAATTTAAAACTCAAAATCAAATGGATACATGAGTATCTATTTTGATTGAAGAGAGAATAGATAGAGCTAGCACTGTTGTGATGAACATTCTGATGTCCTTACAATTTAGTTGGTAGGACGTGTGTATGTGACTCTGTGTCGAGAGAGATCGAGAGAGAGAGAGGATGCTGACCTTCTGTCATTTAACATCTATAGTAAAACGAGGATAAGAACCATATCGGATTCCTTTGCTCTTGAGCAACTCTTCCAGTCGAACTTTTTCTTTCCTGGCGATTTCCTCCATGCTATTATGACTCGAAGTTGGTGGACATTCTGGAGTTGGAATTTTAGCAGTGGCCTAAAAAACCTCCAAGAACTCCACAAACTCAATAGAAGAGTGAAGCTTCAATTAGATAATAACCCTTCATGTTCATCAATTTATGTTCATTTTTGAGAATGGTAAAAGATTAGGTTGACAATTCTTCTCGAGTCTTAAGTTAAAATTATAAATGTTGACATTGGCCTACGGAGTATATCAATGAGAAAGGATAAAATGCAACAAATATGATTCCAGCAATTATAACTAAATTTAGTTGCCAATTTGATTTTCCATGAAGGTTGTACCATTTTATTACTTAAATCTCGAATAAGCAATAAGCAGTGGATCAATAGACCTGCTTTGAGCAGTATTTTAGAAACATATGGAGGGAAGGACTTTTAACCAAATATAATACCACTTTTACACGACACTAAAGGCTCTTTTTCAAGCTCATGGAGAGAACAGACAATCTCTCTTCTAGCAGTTCACTCAGATGCATGCTTCCACTTCGATAAGTAACACAGGCAACGATGTAATGCTTCAGATTTCGAGCCCAGTTTCATGGACGCCACGAATCAATAATTATGTTCCTCAATTCTTGAAGAACATGAAGAAGGAATTAGCACTGATATGAAAAATTGATACATAAAGAAAATTGGATCAGTAAAAATAAAAATGTGTGATTTTGGAGGTAGGTTGGTACCAAAGCTGACGCAAATGGAAGGGCTTAAGAACGTGTACAACAGAAGTAGTGACAATTCCTTGGTCCCCTGAGTAGCTCTCTAATTTTGACAAAAATGGAGTTTCCTCTAAACAAGAAGTTCCTAGTAGATTCTTGAACAAAAATTATGACTGCTTGAGAATGATGGGAATCAACTACAAAATTTGAATGTCAATATTACACAAACTGAAAAATACGAAAATAAATTTTGAGAAAAAGATCATTACATGAGTAGAAGATTCAATTTGTAAATGGTGAGTACAAAAATCCCTTGAAATTTCAAAAAAAAAATGTGGTAATAATTCTTGAGCTTTCGTAAAGAAGTATAACTTTAACGCCTATGTAAGCAAAATATTCACAATGCTCAATTCCAGATAAGAGCACTAACGCAATGAAAAAGCAACATCACAAATGAAGTTCCTGGACAGCATCTCTGATGCAAGAGGACTACACGATGAAAAAGGTTTATATGTTAAAATGGTACATATTAGCCATGGGAATTTGCCTTTAAAGTTGGATTCTAGTATGCCTACAACAATTAGTTCAAATAATAACAATATAGTGCTCTCTAAAAGGAGAAACATGCGACCAAATTAATCTGTTTTTTTCTTCAGCAAAGTTGATTTACCAGCTGACGTGCATCCTTCTTGGTCATGTCATCAGCTTTGTCGTAAAGTGATTCAGTTGTAATCAAATTGTGAACTTTTCCGTAGATGGAACTGCTACTTGTTGCATTTTGTTCTTCTTTGAACCTTCTTATTCTTATTTTTCCCAGTTTTGTTGCCATTGAACTCTATTTTAACATATACATCCAACCCACACCAACATTAGTAAATTTGAACAATTTCAAATGATAATAATTTGTTACCTAGTTCATTCCAGGAAAATGGACAGTGAGCCATCTATGTTCACTTACTGCTTAACACCTAGAATGCTAGACCTGTCTATCTTAATGTGTACTTCCCCCCACCCAATAAAAGAATAGAAACAAGGAAAACCAAATCTAGTGCAGATCCCAATTTAAAATGAGTTATATAGACTGATTATCATTTTTATTTCCCTTTTCTGATAGATTTACTTTTAATGGTAAAAGCAAAACTACCGCGGCTTTGATGTGCAGTTTGTCTACTAAATTATTATGCCTACAATGTGGAGACTGAATGCACATATATCTTTAGATGTGATTGAAGTTAGAAGATTGTAAACTTGAATTTACTATTAAGGAGCGTGTACTTCTTCATGCTTTCAGGTTATACTTTACAGAAGCTCGAAGAAAGAGGGATCATTGTACGATTTGTGATTGGTCGAAGGTTTTGCCTCACACTTAAAAACTGCGCTTCCTAATTAAGACTATTTTACGTACTTTTTTCCTTGTCCTTTTCTCTTCTGCACTATCAATGTATTGTGAGGATCAACCAAAATTATCAACCGACCATAATGCAACATTAATCAGTTGCTTGAATAGAAAAGTTCACAAATCTGAAACTACAATATAACCTTTATCCTCAGTATAAACAATACCAACCAATGAGGTGACATTGCTCTAATTCCTGTTCTCTATTTACGAATATCAAAAAATTAATCCTGCCACTTAAAATACTTTTTAAGCAAAAGACAACCAATATCACAAATAGTTGCAAGACTGCTTCAGACAAATGATGTCAAAATTCAATACTAAAAGACATAGAAGTGAATTCAGTGAAAGTTGATGGTTTCTAAATAAAGTAGAGCTGATACCAGGGAAGTCAATAATTGCAAAAAATTAAAGCAAGGCCATAAATTGCAGATTAAGATTGCCGCATGAATGACAAGTAAAAATATACGTGTTGCCATTCATAAAAACAAAACTATAGTAAATACAATAAAAAGTAGAAAATATAAACATGCATCAACGAGAAATTCCTTCATGACCTGCAAACTTGATACTTTCAAAATGAAATAGGAAATTTATCCACCACTCCAGTACAACGAAACATTTGATTAAGCAAGAGAAAAACTTAAGTGGTAAAAACTAAAAGCAATTTCAAACATATTGAGAATTCGGAAAATTGTCGAAATTGAGGGAATGGAGAAATATTAATAATACCAACATTGAAATATGTAAAACATGAGAATAACAAAATAATAGGTTGATTAAAAAAAGTTTAAAAATAAAAAGAAATGAAATGAAACCTGAGGAGCAGCTGCTAAGAGGCCTGGGTGGTAAATAGACTGTTGTTGAAGTAAAGCCTGCTGCATCAAGGCCTGTTGTTGCTGTTGCTTCAGCCTCTGGTTCTGCATGCTCGTATATACTATTACAAATTCCTAAAACCCGATTCAATTGATTGATCGGGGAAAATCCTAGGGTTTGTAAAGGGGGTAGTCGGTAGGGTTCCTAGAGAGGGAAGACAAAAGCAATTAAAAAAATCAAACGAGAAAATTGTGTCTCACTGGTTTGGTTTTTCTCGTTTGGTGTGTTGTGTGAAAATTGATTTTATTTTTTCATTTCTAAAGACCTTCAACGCTACTCCCCTTAGCAGAGGAGTTTCTTCTTCTTACGATTTCATCAGGGATCTGAGAGTTTTGGGAATGAGTGAAAGTAGATTTCTTTAATGGTCGAGAGTCGAGAGATGAAAGATAAGTGAGTTGAACGTGCAAGCTAGGGCTTTCTGCGGTGGAGTGCGTTGCAGAGAGGAAAAGATTCAGATTCAATTTATGGCTTTATACAAATAGAAATGGATGGAGCTCTCCGTGCGTGCACGGAAAGTTTACTGTTCTCCGTGTGCGCGCGGAGAAGAGTCTACTCCCCGTGCGCGTACGGGGAGACACCATCTCCCGGGAAAGTTTCTAATTTTCCTTTTTTAAAAAAAAAAAAATTTCAACTTTCAATTAAAAAAAAAAATTCCAAAATCCAACCTACCCACATTTAATTTTTATCTCTCCATAACATTAATGTAGTTTCTATCTACTCACAGCAATCTTAATAATTTTTTGTTTATACAAATAGAAATGGATGGAGCTCTCCGTGCGTGCACGGAGAGTTTGCTGTTCTCCGTGTGCGCTCGGAGAAGAGTCTACTCCCCGTGCGCGTACGGGGAGACACCATCTCCCGGGAAAGTTTCTAATTTTCCTTTTTTTAAAAAAAAAAATTTCAACTTTCAATTAAAAAAAAAATTCCAAAATCCAACCTACCCACATTTAATTTTTATCTCTCCATAACATTAATGTAGTTTCTATCTACTCACAGCAATCTTAATAATTTTTTGTTTATACAAATAGAAATGGATGGAGCTCTCCGTGCGTGCACGGAGAGTTTGCTGTTCTCCGTGTGCGCTCGGAGAAGAGTCTACTCCCCGTGC
>CAIGRH010197158.1:0-11521 GCA_903798295.1 Fraxinus nigra
TTGAAATTGGAAGTTGAAAATTCAAGTATGGTGTAATTTCTACTAAAAATAAATAGTAGATAGTACTCGATTATTTATCAATTTAAAACTATTTAAGGTAAGTTGAAAATAAAATTTGATTATCTGTCAATTTTGCCAATCAGAAGCTTAAGAACTTACTGATTTATGGTCAAATCCGTCAAGAAATTTCAAATCATCCTTGCATTGATGAAAGTACTCAAAATCATATGGTTCATAGGCCTTTATATTATTTATTACAAAGAAAGTGACCTCTTATATTGGAAAAAAACATAATGTCCTTTTACAAAGAAAGTGACCTCTTTATATTATTTATATTGAAAGGTTGATGAAGTTGTAGATTCAATAAAATGTATGGTTAAAAATAATTATTGACATTGAATTAATTTTTATCAATGGTTTAAGCTAAAAACTAAACATGGACTAAGAAGAATATAGATGTTATGTGGTCTAAGCGAAAGGGTATTCCCATCATACGCTTATAATTGTTTATAAATTGATCGAAATTTATTTTTATCCATACATAACACAGGATTCATAATTTACCTACTTTCTGACAAGTTCCTTAAAGCGTCTCCATGCTATTGTGGATTGTACTAAAAATGTTATCAACTAAGCTAAAATAGACAATGTCTAAAAGTTCATCTCCAATGCATGTCTAGATTTTTGTCTAACATTGTGACAGAGAGAAAAAAAAGTAAACATTTTCAAAACGATCATTTAGATGTAGAGGCTCTTCTGAACGGAATGAGTTGTCATACTTTAACATTTCTCTCTTTTTTATCATGTTTATTATCTTTTATCTCCTATTAAATATACGTTAGAAATGAAATTCGAACTATCGTAGAGAATCCATTGGAGATGGAATTTCTTCAAAATGACTCAGGGTCAAGAACACATAATTACATTTTTTTTTTATTGTCGAAAGCATATGTCCACACCACATAAAAGGTTGGGAAGTCCAATCATAATATTTTAGACTTAAAATTTGAAACATACGAAATTAAATAGCTGGCCATTTTTTCAGTTATATGAGCTTGTTTGGTACAATTTTTTAAAATCGTTTTTAATCATACATTTTATAGAACCTAAATGTATATATCATATTAGTCGTTGACACGTGCGTTGCACGAATTTTGTATTTGTTGTGTTTTTATTAGTGTTCTTTAACATCTACAATTTTTTTGTATAATTCTAAATAACTTAACAAGTTTTAGAACCCTGCATATTATTGCATCGATAATGCTCAATATAATAAGGTGATTATTTCAAAAGCTGATATTACTGCACAGAGAAACGCACCAAAAATAAAATTGAAAACATCAAGTGTTTGACATACATAAAGATTGCAGGTTTACATCAGTAAGAAATATTTGATTTATTAAATAATAATGTATGGCAAAAAAGTTGTAAAAGGAGGTTCGCAATCTCTATTTCTATTTTGAATAATTTGATTTTATCTTCTCTGTGATGGAGGACAACCTGGAAATTTGTTTCAAAATAGAAGGCAATATGTAATACTTGTATATATTAATTAATTGAAGCCATGAAAACACTGTTTTATGTTTGAAGAGTCTTGAATTTAATTCTCTTTTCTTTTTTTCTCAAAGAAAAGTAGATAAATAAATAAAGGCCGTAAAAAACTCAATATTTGTTAAGCATTTAAATCCAAATGAAATGTCAATTAACGAAAATACTAATTGAGTTTGTATGTGTGTGTAAGAGAGATAGATCAAGTGCAGATGAAGTACCAAAAAAAGAACAATATTTTCCTAATTTATTTATTTGTTTATTGTTGTTATGCAATTGGTCTGCCGCTTCGAAACGAGATCGACATGTCCAGGTCGCGGAGGTCAAGGGGGGCAAGATGCCCCCGACGGGAAATGAAGTTTTTAGTGGGGATGGACCGTTTTTCTTGCCGTGTTTTTTATTCTGAATTCAAATATAAAAATTGTAATAATTAATATCTAATAGAACTGAATGTTTCTAGTATTAATATGATTTGTAGACGATTATGAGCTTTTGTAATTTTTATAAAACTATTTTTTTGTAGCAAAACGCAGCGTGGAGTCACACTCCGCGGAGTGCGGAGTACAATCTCTACGCATGCGGAGACCCAGGCTTAGCTCTAAGCGAAGACACAGCAACCGTGTCTATGTGCTTCCGCGCAACGGAGCTCAACTTCTTTTTTCTCCTGAACTCGACACATTAAAACAGCCTATAACAACAATAAATAATTAAATGAATTATGAAAATTTTGTTAATTTTTAGTACTTCATATGCACTTGAGTTATCTCTAAATGCTTAACAAATATTGAGTTTTTGACTCACTTTAGGTCTTTGTTTATTTATTTACTTTTCTTGAAGAAAAAGAGAAAATAAAATCAAATGCAAGACTCGCTCAAACATAAAATAGTGTCTGCATAGCTTCAATTAATGAATATATACAAGTATTCATCTTGACCATGTATAAGCTCGACACAATAGACAAGTTTCTAGTTTTCAGTTTGTAGAACATCATTTATGTTTATTCAAAATGTCTCTTAACAACTTCATAATCTTTCTCCAATTGCTTAGTTTTACATCTTGCCCTTTTGTTTTGGAATCAATTTCCACTTTGTCTTTCATTACAGAGAAGATAAAATCAAATTCTTCAAAATAGAAACGAACGTCATTAGTTTCCGACGCCAACAACACCACGTACAGCCCATACACATCGCCACTCTCCAATTCCTTTTGCAATTTTATGGTTATTTGAAAATTCTAAATATATGGGTTTATAACGAGAAGAAAGAATAATACAATTCAAAGTCCGATACGACTGTCGTTTTTATAGAAGATTGGAAGGAAAAAAATAATGTGGAAACGTATAAAATTGGAGGACTAGAGGAGTGAAAATCGAGAAAATAAACAACATCTCATTAATTATTATTGCATCTACAATAACTATGTACGGCCCTTTTTAATATAGGAGGACATTGTTAAAAAATATTATCTTTTGTTTGTAAAAAAATGTGCCAAACACGTTGAAAATTGATATCCCATTAATGGAATAGAATTGGCCGGTAGGAGTAGGAAGCAGTCTCATTCATTTGTCGTACAAAATTTTTGGATTTAGCCCTTCAAAATAAACAATATCTTCGTCGTGACCCATCCTACATTCCTACCACACAACAAAGTTAGTGTCAAAAACAGGCCAAGGAAAAATTGCAATACAGCTCCCATATTTATTATTAAGTTCATGTACATGAGTCTAATATTTATTTATTTTATATCTATTAAGTTTTCAATGTTTTATGTTTATAATGTCTCAGAATTGACCTAAAAGAGTAATTTTAGTTGCATTAGGCAAGTAAGCTAACAAAATTCTAAACCAAAGGGAAAAGTGAGCAGCGGAGATTCACGTGCCTTTTGACGTTTAAAAGTGAAATTGTCAATTAGACACAATACGCTATAAAGTTAAAAGTTTGAAAATCTGAATACTACGAAATAAAAGTTGAGACTAATCTACAAGAATACATATAATTTGGGGATGTCCACTATAATTTTCCCTATGTGATTATAGATCTCCAACCTTAAAAAATGAGGTTTTGAATCCGCAACATATTTGAAATTTCAAAATTGAGTCCCCACGTGGTGAAAATCATCAATTTGAACGTTCAAATTGCATGCGACTTTAGAGTTGAATCGAAGAAAAAATGTTATGTGGTTTGACTACTTTGTCATCTTGTTATGAATCACGTGAAAGTCTATTACAATTTTAACATCTTTATTGATGATTTCAAGCACTGATGGACCCAAATTCATCAATTTAAATAGATTAGAGGCTCAAGACTTCATTTTTAAAATTAAATACCTATTATTACACCACATGAAAGTTTGAGGATCTCATCCCCAACTTACCCTATTAATAATGCAATATGCATGAACCCCACGTGGACCCTCGAAAGATGACGGGCTTGACTTACAGTTGCTTAGCTTTTCAAGTCAACAAACTTTTTTCTTATTTTTTCACTGATCCCACCTTCCATTGTTATGTTTAACAATTCTCCACTTGTCTCGATCGGGGGCAGATGAAAACATTCTGAAAGCACAATCAAACTTGTAAAAAAATTGTGAGGAATTTTACATTAAAAAATTAAGTACATCTTAATTAGGTTGGCACCAACTTAACTATAATATTTATTTATTTTTTTATTTTTTTTCACGGGGTCACGGTTAACCGCAGCCCGTGAAGGTGCAACCCACGAAGCTCGCGGGTCACACCTTTTTGACCCGTGAACTGTCCGTTCAGGTCATGAGTCGGCCCGTGGTCCCGGGTCGATTCGAGCCGATTTTCACGGGTCTGGTTAGCCCGTCCATCTTGACACCTCTAATCGTCGGTGATGGATGGGTCCAATGGTTTAGACGGTAATTCTAGTGCATTCAGAGACGGAAGCAGAACGTTAAAGTTAAGGGGGCAAAATCAAACTTATAAAAAAGTTGGGAGAAAATTTTACAATAAAAAAATTTACATCTAAAAAAATTATACTCCATGTAATTTTACATCCGAAAATTTACATTAGAGTATGATTTTTTCGAATGTAAAATTTTGAAAATTTTGATGTCATATCCCATGTAAAATTTCTAATAAAAATTATATTGAGAATTTTGTATCGCAATAATAATAATAATTGAAATTTTTAAAGAAAATACGAGTTATACCCTCTTTTCAAAAAACACGTTTGGCGTATCTTTAGCTATTTTCAATATATGTTTGGACCATTCGATATGTCATGATATAGTTCTCGAAATGAGTTTCGAGATGACATATGCAATTTGTGGATTTTGCTAGCGTATGATCGTTGGAAAAATTTTAAAGTTAGTATGTTATCGAAATTCTAGAAATACTAATTTGAAATGTCCTACTTTGACAAGCCGTAACATTTGTTACGATTGACTATTTTGTGCGCCATTAACGACGTAAAAAATCAGGTCATGAGTATTTCGAAATGGTATTAAGAATGTAATATTTCAATTTCGTTTGACTTCTCAATTTGGAAAAAGAAAACGTAAAAGAACGAAAAAAAAAAATGGCCCCGAAGTTGGAGGGTCATGTGACCCGCCATGCCACCCTACGTCAGCTCCTGGTCTCGATTGCTATGAATTTAGTTTGCACGTGAAGAACATAATATAAAGTACATTTTTATTCAACTTTAAAATGAAGTGAACTAATGGCTCGTTTTCATTCTCACGAGTGAAAAAAATAAAAAAATCAACATGATTAGTGACGACCTTGTCACATGCCACTTGATTAACTTATCCTATGAGTCTGACAGAGTGTTTTTGCTTATTCTATGGTTGATTTATCAAAGAAAGACTTGTTTAAAAGCCTCGAAATCCAAAAATAAGTGATTATTAACCCATGTCTTAACTTTTGTGGCCAGAAAGAAGTGATTATTAACCCATGTCTTTTAACTTTTGTGGCCTATCCATTTTCAACACCGTGTTTCACCTTTCTTTGTCATGTCATTTATAAATGATTGTTGATCTGTCCCCAACAAATTTAGCAGCTTCAACAAAACAGCTTTTCATCTCTCAATTTAGTGCATGAATTTTCATATTTTTTACCTAATGAGAAACTCTGTTCTTTGAAGCAAAGGTAAATGATCTTCTGTTAATTTTGTGTTGCTTTCTGTTTTCTTCTTAAGGGAATTGTTTTCACCCGGAACACTATGGCATAAGTAGAATTTGAAGATTCTCACACAAATTGGCCGCTTTTGGCGATTTTTGATGTCTACAATTATGATCATATTCATAGAGAGTTTGACTTTTTGTTTTGTAGGTTGGAATTTTCAGGTCGTGGCGAAAATCAAGATTGCTAAATGCTGACTTACAACTTACTGAAAGTCCCAAATGAATCCATTTTATTGCAGTGGAAGAATTTTACATAATTCAATAATCACTTATTCTGTCAGAAGTAAAATTTGATCTGGGATTCTTTTGAAAAAGTAATCAGATGGAAGTTCCAGCAAGGAAGCATATAAAGAAGCAGTTAACAGGTAAAAGAGATGATACTGCACTACATTCAGCAGTAAGATCAGGGAATTTACAAGGAGTTGTGGAGATCATTACAAATTGTGGCGATGAAGAGTTGGAGGAATTGTTGTCTAAGCAGAATCAATCAGGCGAAACCGCGCTTTATGTTGCCACAGAAAGTGGTCGAACTGATCTCGTGGAGGAGATGATAAAGTTTTACGATCTTGGATCTGCTGGAATCAAGGCTAAAAATGG
The DNA here is from genome assembly GCA_903798295.1 of Fraxinus nigra. Taxonomy (NCBI): domain Eukaryota; kingdom Viridiplantae; phylum Streptophyta; class Magnoliopsida; order Lamiales; family Oleaceae; genus Fraxinus; species Fraxinus nigra. Next base: position 6,292 of record CAIGRH010197158.1, read on the forward strand.
TTTTGATGCATTTCACATAGCTGCCAAGCAGCAAGAACTGGGTAAGTTTCTATAGTATTCTCTTCCGTATTGGAATCTGAAGTCTAATTATACTGTTCATTTTTCTGCGTGTTAGGCATTCAGAGATTCTGTATATTTCTCCAGTATAAAGATATTAGGGTGAAATTGAAAGAGATACAGAAACTTAGAGATCTTCATTGTAAAACTCTTTTTATCGATTTTAGTGAAACTTCCACTATGAATTTGTGTGCGCGCTTCTTTTTGGTTCATATTGCTTTCAGGCTCAGGATTAGGTTTTTTCCACAACTCCGACCTCTCCAATTTGAGGCACGTCTTTGTTAAATCTGTAATGATTCCGAAACACGTTATTCAGGGAGAGCTGGTGATTCTTGAAAATAACGATACGGAGGACTATGTTTAAATAATTTTTTTGACTGTCATACTCCGTTAATTTCTACATGATGAACTTAGAGATTGATCGACAATTCTAATAAAATCGATGTCAAATGCAGGAGTACTGAAGATCCTCATGGAGGCCATCCCACAACTGCTGGCGACGGTGGATCAATCAAATACAACAGCATTGCACACTGCAGCAGCACAAGGCCACGTTCAGGTGGTCGATTTTCTCTTGGAGAAAAACAGCAGTCTCGCCACCATAGCACGAAATAATGGGAAAACAGCTTTGCATTCTTCGGCAAGAAATGGGCATTTTGAGGTGGTGAAGGCCATTTTAAGCAAAGAACAAGGCATTGCTACATGGAATGATAAGAAGGGTCAGACTGCTCTTCATATGGCTGCTAAGGGGCATAGTACTGAAGTAATTGAAGCACTTGTTGCATCAGATCCTGCTTTAGTTACAATGGTCGATGGAAAGGGCAATACTGCATTGCATATAGCAACGAGAAAGGGTCGAACACAGGTATATAATTTCCTCTTTAGAAATATTTTAGCAAGTAATTTAATTTTCGAACAGAAGGAAACAATTCCAGGAGAAAGTAACTTTCTCACAAATTGATTCTGGTTTTAACCGTTTCAGATTGTTCGTACCCTAGTAAAACACGAAGGGACAAATAAAGAAGCCGTCAACAAGTCTGGTGAGACAGCCATAGACACTGCTGAGAAAACTGGACATTCAGAGATTGCATCAATTCTTCAAGAATATGGAGTTCAGAGTGCAAAATCCATAAAAACACAACCAGCACCAACTGCAGCCAGAGAACTAAAACAAACAGTAAGCGACATAAAACATGAAGTTCACGACCAGCTCGAACACACACGACAAACTCGAAGACGAATGCGAGGTATAGCCCAAAGGCTCAACAAAATGCATGCAGAAGGGCTTAACAATGCAATTACCTCCACTACAGTTGTTGCGGTTCTAATTGCTACAGTTGCATTTGCTGCCATTTTTACACTTCCAGGCCAGTATGCAGATGACCCTGAAAATGTTCCCCCTGGATTTTCCCTAGGAGAAGCAAATATTGCTCCAAACAAGGAATTTACAATCTTCTTCATATTTGACTCTCTTGCACTCTTTATATCATTAGCAGTAGTTGTAGTGCAGACTTCTGTAGTAGTTGTAGAGAGGAAAGCAAAGAAGCAAATGATGGCAGTTATTAACAAGCTAATGTGGCTGGCTTGCGCGTTTATATCGGCCGCGTTTCTTGCTCTGTGCTACATCATTGTGGGAAAAGATGAGAGGTGGTTGGCCATTGGAGTGACCATTATAGGAACTTTGATAATGGCTACGACACTGGGTACATTGTGTTACTGGGTGATCATGCACAGGATTGAAGCTTCCAACTTGAGGAGCCTTCGAAAGTCAGCAAGAAATAGTCGATCACAATCGTGGTCCGTGTCAGTGATGACAGATTCTGAGATTCCTGATGATGAGTATAAGAAACTGTATGCTCTGTGATTTTAGTTTTTCTAGGATTCTCTAGAAAATACCTCTACGAGGAGAAACAGACGAGATGTCTGCGTAGTATGATTGTCATCTTTTTTCTGTTTATAGGAGATGGCTATTTAGTCACGTTAGATTGTAAATAAACCTGGAAGTATTTCAGATTTCAAAATCAATTCTTCATGGTCTGTGTCATATCAGATTCCATGATTTCTGCACATAAGAACTCAACGTTCTATGATTGTAGCATCTCCGAGGGTTGTTCTTGAGAAAATACAGTTTTATCATGTCCATGTCTGTAAAATGATTCTCATCTTGCCAGTTCAAAGGAGAGGAGAGTGCTGGTGATTTGATCGAAATCACTTCTTCCTGATTAATAACTATGAATTTCCACTGCATCTCGTGCCTATGGGCCACTATAACTATTTAGACACTCGAAACTGGAAAGATAAAGAAAGACGTGCATGCATCTATTTCTACATCCATCCTAGCATATTAGTTCAAATACTAGTGCACACTATTTCTTGAAATAATAGCTGATGTGCACACAACAACCATAAATTGCATTATTCTTTCAAGTAGAAAGTTACTTTTGCTCAAAAGGCAGCCATCATGGAAGTTCGTTAAAGCTCTTTTTCTTAAATTTATTGACTTCTTTTTATCTCTGAAAGTATACAACTTTAGATGACAACAATGGTTGACAATCGTGTATTGTTAAAATCCTAGCATGTGATGTAAAAAACAGATTTTTAAATGGATGGATACGATGATGTCAAATAAGATGTTGTCAACCAATGTAACATGATTTTTTATCCCCTTCGATTTCCCAGGTATTGTCTTTGGTTAGTCCTAAAGCAAGAATTTCATTCATAATCAAACAAACAGGACGTGTCCATCCAGTAACATAGCAAAATACTTTGACCTAATTGTGTCCAGTATAATCCAGAATTTTAAATGATTAAATAATTTGGAATCTAATTACAAGCAATCTGAAAATTTCACCAAGAAATGGACTTTCTTGAAACTTTCCTTCTTGCAAACATTTTTAATGCATCAGAATTAACAAAGTTCAAATGATGAAAATGAAAATACCAGTACCTAACTCATCAACGTGACGATTCCTTCACCTACACATGCTCGAATACACAACGAAAAAGTTCATGAGCTCACTGTAAAATCAGGTTACATTGTGAGGTTCGTCTTCACCTTGTGCATTGTACTTCTCATCTATACCCAAACGACGAGGGACCTGCTAACACAAAACTCTAGATTTTTCTCGATCCTCACCATCTGCAATCTTGGAATCAGAAAATGTACAAAATGCGGAATCACTTGATGCATTTCTTGAATCCGGAACTTGTCGAGATTTCTTGCAATGAGCAATGGCTGCCTCAATTGAACTCTCGTTCTCAGGTCCACTACCGCTCCTCTTGAGAGAATTCAACTCGTGAACATTATTCAAATTATATGAAAAAGATGAAGAAGAAGATGATGAATTCGAAGAATAAGAAGACAAACACTTCGTTGGAGAATGTCGTCTGATTGCACTGGAAAATGATCTTCTATGAACATTATCCTCAATCCCTTCTTTCTCAATGTTTTTGATTATAGAACCTATTGTTGGATTTTTCTTGGCTACTTTAAAGTACTTATTTGAGAAGTTCTCATTTATGGATAAGATTTCAGCTTCTGAGTGAGCAGATTTACTGAATAAAGATTTCAAATACGCTCTTGAGGCCTTGAGCTTTGAACCCAATATAGAATGCTTAATAAACTTGAGCTTTTTGGAGGTCCAACTTTTTTTTGTATGATGATTGTAATTATTTTTTATGAAACTGCTTAATTCAGTGGACCATTCAAAGAAATACTCATCAGGGTTCAGTTCACAACTCACCCTGCATGATTCTGATGGAGAAATGTTGCACGAGTCCAATGGGGTGTTTGTGTTGGTACAAGGTGCTGTAGAACAAGAACTAATAAATGGGAAGGAACCCTCTTTGATGGTGGCGCCGTCGCCGGAGGTGGTAGAGAGGAGAGTTTGCACCATTTGCAGCCGTGGAGGGAGTTGGAGAGGAAGGAGTTTGCCTTTGTAAAACAGTTCATCGGCTGGAGAAGTTGTAGTGTCTTTTTCCCTACAAATGGAAGACATTTGGAACTCAAAATCTCTGCATTTCTGGGCAGAATTTACAAAGTTTAAGGATGATGAAGAACATAATTCCATGTCTATGTAATCTTCATCTGGGCACTCAAGATTTGTCGCCATTTTTGCGTAAGACCAGAAGGTAAATCTTAGTGTGTGTGTGTTTTGAAGATGCTTGGTTGTGGGGAGGTGTGCAGAGGCAGCGAATCCTTCAAAAGAGAGAGATGGTTCCAATTAGTGATTGTCTTGCACAATTCTTATATGCAATGGAAAAGTCTCCTTTACGTGATTTGTATGTTAGATAAACTCGAAGACGTGTCAAAACAGACTCGTGCAATTGCACATTTGAAAAGCACGATAATGATGTTGGTTGCATTGGGCACGCACGGAAAGGTCCATGCAAGTGTGATCTATGTGGCCTATATTTTTTTGAAAAAATTTGCAATGACCCACCCAAATTTAATGGACATCGAAAAATATCGATAGAAAAGTGGTAGATTTTGTTACAAATCACCCTTTTAAGACACCGTGTAGAACCAGTTTACGCACTTATGCATCTACCGCATATAAAAAGTGTGGATATGTGAGAAACATTCGATTTTCCATTTTATGGTTACTTTGTTATGTTTATAATCAACAATACCCTTAACATTCAATTTATTTCCACTAAACAAAATTATTATTAACTAACATTATTGTTTTCAAAAAATTAAGTCAATTATTTTTCACTATGTACAATTATTACTAATTATTAATGTACACAATTAATAAAAGCGTTATCGTATTCAATTAAAAACAATTGTAATAATACTACAGATTAATTTTTGTACTCTCTAGTATCTATTTTTTCATTATTTTATACTTTTTTGTTTGGATTTAATTTGTGTATCTGATTTAAACTTTATTTTTATTTTTATTTTCTTTTTGAAATTTTCTGCTGAACGTGTTTATTTTTTTACAGGTGAGATGGTAGAGAATACGTATTTATGTGTTTATTTTTATTTATTTTTTTGTTTTTTGGACATTTATATTGTTTACTATTATATGAGAATCTATGAGGAAGAATTGTTGCATATTTGGTTTGGTTCCTAAGCCGGGTTTTTTTTTTTCACATTTGATTTAGTATTTTAAATTACAAATATGTGTTTTAAGCGATTTAAAATATGTTGGAAATGTTGAAGTGC
>CAIGRH010197170.1:4266-18339 GCA_903798295.1 Fraxinus nigra
TTTTTTTTTTTTTTTTGTTTACCGCAATTTGGCTTGAAATTGGCTTTTGTATTGTGTCTTCTTTCGTATTTTTTTAGTCGGAAGGCCTGAAATTTTGTAATTTAGCTTCAGTTTTCCAGGTTTGCTCAACAATTAAACAGGTGGGTTTTTGGGAACTTTTCAATTGATTCTGGAGTTTCTTTACTTTTGATTAAATTTGACGAGGGCCTTTCGTTAAATTATGGAAAGATCAACACAAGAATAATTATGAAACTATGGAATTATCATCAGAACCTTTAATTTCATTATGAAACAATCAGTATGAAAATATTATGGTTAGCTTTCCACTAATATATAATATAAAAGCGTATTTTCTCCAAATTTCATGGAAATAAAATCATTAATTTGGAGGAGAATGTGAAGTTACTGCTTTGTTCAGGAAAGGATTCAACATTTCGGGGAGCTTTGGATTTTTGTTCCTTCACAACTCATCAAATGAAACTAAAACCATGTTTATACACGGACAACTGTGGTCCTCTAAAATATTGAGTAGCTTTGCAAGATGTTTCCATCACGGACTTCCATAACTTTGTCAATGATTGAAGTCAATAGACTGCTGCTGCTTCTTTTATTAGTTTCATTAATGCCATTTTTATTTCCCCCTTCACAATGTAAGTTTAGATGGCAGGAAGAAATCGTATCCCTCGTGAAGCCTTTGATCACCGGCGTGGTTTTCCCTCTGAAGTGCCTGTTGCCCGGGGTCCTTTGCCCCGGTCAATGCATCCTCACCCTGCTCTATTAGAGGAAGAACTTGAAATGCGACACGTTGAACTACACCAGCTTCTAGGAGAAAACAGGAGACTGGTTGAAGATCGAATTGCTCTAGAAAGAGAACTAGGTGCTGCGAAGGAAGAAATTCGCCACATGAATCTTGTCATTGCTGATATTCGTGGTCAACAAGAAGTTCAATCTAGGGAGCTTATTGAACGTGGTATGAAGCTGGAAGCTGATCTTCGTGCAACTGAGCCTCTGAAAAAGGAGGTCATGCAACTTCGAGCTGAATTTCAGAGGCTGAACTCCCTTAGGCAAGATTTATCTGGGCAGGTACACACCCTGAAACAAGACCTAGCAAAATTGCAGGCTGATAACCAGCAAATTCCTCTTTTAAGGGCTGAGATCGATGGGCTGGGTCAGGAAATTCTGCATGCTAGGTTTGCTGTCTTGGCTTTGGGATAAATGTTTGCACAGCTATTGGTTTAAGTGGAAACTGCTTTTTGGTTTCCATGGATCATATCAGTTCTGCTTAAGTTATGGTTTTTTTGACTTGCAGAAGTGCCATTGATTATGAAAAGAATGCACATATTGAGCTAATGGATCAGAGACAAGCATTAGAAAAGAACTTGGTGAGTATGGCACGTGAAGTTGAAAACCTACGTTCTGAGCTTGCAAGTTCCGATGGTAGAGCATGGGGTGCAGGTAGATACTGTCTTTTAGATCTCTACAACCTTTACTTCCATGATCATTGGATGTGATATTATTTTTGCCCGATATTCAGATACTCCTTTAGTTTATTCTTCAAGCAGAAGCATTGATGCGTGAGCATGTTGTTATGCCTTTATTCAGTTCGCTGTCTAGAGTGTTTGTGGTCATCTTTTTTCACGCTGCTACTCTTGGAGTGCCCAATGTATTATTTACTTTTTGGTGAAACCACATCCATGCCTTTGCATACAGTTCCAAGATATTCACAAATTTAGCTGGCCAAAATTATTTCAATGGTATTTTAACTTTTTCACATTTTGACACAGGGTTTTACCTTTATGGAATCCACGCAGTGTACACCCAACTAGTGTTAAAACTAACTCTTCTCGAGTTCTTCTCATTTTGCATTAATTCAAAACTAGCATATTTGTGGCTTGGAATTTTTCTACATTGTTAAAATTTCTGACCACGTGTTTGCTGAAGGTGGACCTTATGGGAAGAAGTTTAGCAGTTCTGGTGCCAGTTTTCCTACACATTATAGCGATGGATATGGGATTCATCCGGTATGTATGCTACTATCATGATAATTCAGACATTTGTGTTGTTTCTTTTTAAAATCATTTTTGGAAAGGACTGTCCTTTTGTCTTAATGTACATCTTTTCCCAGGGTGCTGCAGATAAGGGTATCCTGTATGGTTCGGGTTCTGCTTCCTGGGGAGGCCTTGAAAAACCGTGGATGGATCGTCGTTGAGATGTGGATGGCCATGCATTAAGATTCACAGGAGCACACTTGGCTGTCTTGTTTGTTGCTGCATAATAGAAGAAACAGGCTTTAGCATTTGTTTCATGAAATCGTGCGTACTTATACCTGTAGTTTGATACATTGCGTGTTTTGTTTACTGATCTGTGTAGGAGGTTAAGGGTACTTTCTTTTATCTAATGGTGCTGTGTTAGTATTCCTGTTTGACCAAAACTATGACTAGTATATAAGATGCTTTCCTTACTTGCATACATCATTATGTTTTCAGCACTTTATTTCTGATTTATTTTGTTTATTATTTATGTTGATTGCATATTGAAATTGCACCTGAATCAGATTTGTTGGGATATGCTGAAGAATGCTCTATTAAACTGTTCTAGACTTGATTTTTAGGATTGATAATATTAGTTGAGTTGCATCCTGGAAAGATTTTATCATTGTGGTATTGCTTGAGCACAAGAGGTTTAGTCTCTGTAGCGGAAGGAGCTGTCCATGCCACTGCTTGATAGAACAAATGGTGTGAAATAAGGTGATGGTTCCTGATGGTCTCTATAGAAATTTGTTTGTTCATGTCAATGCTCAAACCTTTTGTCTGGCTTTTTTCGAGTTGTTGAAGACTTATCCTTCCTGGTGTTGTGATTTTTATGATTGACTGGTGATCATCAATAGGATTTGGATGAGAGTTTTCAATAGAACTTCTCGAATTAGGACTAGTCTTCTGATGCTGATGAAAAGTATTTGGAACTTGGGTATCCGTATCTCCTAAAGCCTTCCTGGATATGTAGTCTCAAGGCGTAAGTGGAACATTGGAATCAGCAGTGTAAAAAAAAGTCGATCAACATCCACTTACAGTGTTGTAGGAGACTTTTACCTTATCTTCTGTGCTTTATTGAGATCAAATTTCTATAGTTAAGTTTGAAGGACTGGTTATGACCCATTTTGCGTTTATATTCTTTCATTGCCACTGTTCTCGAACATCTTTTAGGTAAACTGACTGTTGTAAACTTAGATTTCCTGTATGTTGAATGTATGGTGGAAAGTGAAGATATGTCTTACATTCTTTTAGATTAAAGCGTTGAGATGGCATTAGAAGAGTGGATGGCTTTGCGGCCTGTCTTTGTGAACAAAGCCGTTTGGATTATGCGAACCATGTTTCCATTTTTCAGTGATCTTGTCAAGGGCTCATGAAGCGATTTGGTGTGAAGAAGGAAGCGCTGACATGATGCACCAATTCCAATACTGTCATTGATGAATGCTGATTCTGTTATCGTGCTATTATGTTGCAGACATTATAATTTTGGGAGTTGTGTGTTTAGAAGTGATTATTTCAGCACAATGGAGAGCTGTTGTTCTGCTGCAGAAATTATAAACTTCAGGATTTTCTAGAAGGGCTAGCTAGATAAGTGGTGTTTGAGATGTGGGGAAATGGTATTTGGCTGTGCTTCCTATTTAGATTTATTTGTAGGAAGTTAAAAATGTTCTAGCTTGCTATAATTTTTTCCGGAGGAGTACTTGGATTTGTGTATCTTTAGAATTGCTGGCAGACAACTGGTGAAATTGAAGAGCTTTTCATTTTTTTGAACCTAATTTCACATGTTAATAATTGGTCACATCAGCAATCATGCATTCTCAAGTGTGAATTCTCTTTAAGCTGCCCTTGTTGTGTTGCTCTGTAAAATTTATATTTAGTCTAGGGGTGTCGGCCATGATTATTGTGCACGAGTTGCTTCTTTGTGCATCAAAATGATCCTGGATCAACTGAAGGACATTGGCTAACACGCTGTGGGATGAAGGCTGACTTCTGATCTGAAATTCATAGGCAAGTATCCTCTTGTTTTATAGGCGTTTAATGAATCCTTACTAGTATATATATTCGCTCTTTATATTTGTATTTAGGTGCTTTTAGATATAGATTATGCATTGCACCTTTACGATCCATGTACCCTCTTGCCAATGTTCTTACTCAAGAATTGCCTCTAGTCAGATGACTCAGATCACATGCTCAACATTACTCTTTGTGATGAACGTAATCGGAAGTTTCATATATATTTTTGGTTCAGAGTAATGTGCGCTGGGCATTTTTAAGCTGATTTTTCTAGTTATTTCCCTTCCTTTTTGTTAGACACTACCAAGAAAGCTGGAAGGAAGAAAAGGGGAATAAGCATTCTTGATGTAGATTTTGAGAGTTCAATGGAGAGAGTGCTTCTGAACTATTTTGTTTTGCCTAAGGATGTTTCATGGTTCTACAAGGCACTAGCTATTCTAAAGATAGAGAGTGATGAAGAGGATTGCTATGTATTCTTGCAGCCTATCCCAAAATTGAGTTCATTCTCAATAGCAGGATTGGAGAACTAGTGGCACAATTGAGTGAAGGAGACATGTATAGAGGGAAAGAAATCTGTCTTCACTGAACCACTTAGTCATCTAGGGTGTCTTAGTCAGCTAAAGATCTTTTCACTCTGCCCGTAATTACCTTGAAGTTAGTTTATTCTATTGAGGAATACATGGCAAGAAGAATTGTACGTAGATCCTAGTGACATGGATTTTTGTGTAATCGAGAATCGACATGAAGGTTCTCCACAAAAAAAGAAAAAAAAAAAAGTGATTGCTTTGAGGTTTTGAATTTAGTTAAAATCGCAGAGTCTTTGAAAAAAACACGCCCTTAGGTTATCAATGCGAAACATCTCTTAGGCCGGGGGAAATTATATCTTCTAAGGCACTGATGTACCATATGAATGTGGGGAATGCTGTGTTCGTCAACTGGCAGTGTGTTAATTATTGGATTGCCATTCCTTGCATCACCTGGTCAGTTGATGAACCGCCTTAGAAAGGATTTGTGGCATTATTGTTCTAGTCAAATTTTACCTCAATTATCTGTATTTGAGGTTGCAGCACGTGTAATCAAACATAATGATAATGTGTTTCAGTTCTATAGCATATTGCTTCTGATTTTGCCCTGGAAGGATCTTCAGTTGGACAAGTGAATCCCTGTCCTGTCATAGACTGGAATTCAGCTTGACATGGAATAGATTGAGCAGTGATGCTCTGCACTCTGCTTCTAGTTATTTGAAAGATTATTAGCAGTTTGTTTTAATGGGTTAGAAATGCCTCATTTTTTATTTATATTATTTTGACTAGCTTTCAAAATAATACTTTTTAGGGGGGAAGATGAAACAAAGTTGAATGTTGACTTTAGTCTAGTGTTGATGTATGTTGCCTTGTCTCTTGAGATTGTTCGTAGATTGATTACTTTAATGGAAGTCAATTATGTATAAATGCTTTTCTTGATAAGTAGGTTAAATGGGTTAGGCTCTTCCATTTTTACGAGGGACCTGCAGAGAGATTAGTTCACAATATGTTGAGCCCCCAAGCTACGCTGGAGTGGCTGAGATGTTCTGATGCCTTTTGTACCATGAGCAGAAACCATTGGGGATTTTTACGAAGCTTCCTCATTCATTACCACACTTGAGATGAAGCAACAAATTTTATAGAGTTGCCAAGGGGGTGTAGCATGCTAGTCCTGTAGATTCTTATGGGCAATAACAGCATAATTTGGAAGATTGCAATAATTCTTGGCTGTGTTCTGCTGATTACCTTTTATAACAGCTTTATATATTGCTATATTTTCCTTTTTCACTAACAGGGTACGTTTTTCTCCATTTCTTGCAGGTGGGAACCATTAGCCTGCTTTCTCCATGATTTCCTTGAAGATAAGGTGAGAGGGTTGAGTTCATTTTATTTTTAATTTTTGAGAAGTTACACGTTCAATCTAACAACGATCTTAATTCAAACTTGAAAGAAAAAAGGGGGTGACTGATTAACCTTATAGGTTTGTTTTATTCCAACAACCAAGTCTAGCACGGTAAATCTCAGAGGTCCTTACCCTATTGTTTAAAAAAAAAAAAAAAGTGAGAACTGCTAGCCTGCTTGGATAAAGTGGGAGCAGATAAAGTGTTTGGTCGTTATGCACAGAAGACCAGTGTTGAACCCTCAACCTTGTTTTTGTCAGCCTAAGCATTTTCTCCGTATACTTGGCCATTGCCTCCCTTATTCCCCCTTTCTTCTGAAATCACCGTTTGATTTTCTTCGTATCTGGCTTGTGGGTTGGTGCTTATCCATCAAGTAATAAAATTGGCCTAACACTTGGCATTATTATTGTAGGAAACAAAAAAACACTTAGCATTATTATTGTCTGGCACCTGAATTATATTCTTAAAGAGTTATGACATGTCTGGTGGAGAGAATTGGACAACACTTAGCATTATTATTGTAGGAAACAAAAAACAACAAAAAGTTCAACTCTTGTTCATTACACTTCATACTATCCATTTTGTCCGGCTCTTCACACCAAACTTGCACTTGAGATTTGATGTATAGAAATTTGGATTGGGAGTGGTGTTGAGGGTAGTGGGGAGGGGATATGTTACCTTGTTAGCTCACCTTTTTGGCCTTTTCTGTTAATTAGTCTCTTTCTGGCCAATTTATAAATGGTTTATAAATAGGAATAGTAATAAAAATATTAGTGGGTCCCGCAAAATATGTGAATAATAATGAGTAGTAGTAATGTATGTCGCGTCAAAATTAATGTTCGACTCTACCTGAATTTTTAAATTCGTATACCATTGGAGGCATAATGTGCTTTATGACTATTTTTTCAATTTCCTTTTTCTTTGTTATTTACTCAAAGAAAAGAATAATGTTGTTAGTTTTGTTTGGATTGATTACTCGGTTGGTCGAAGGCGGCTTATTTTTTTTTTAATTGACTTTTGGTGACTGTATATAGTTTGTGAATCCTTGATGAAATCTCTGAGGATTTCTTTATGTATGTTTAGTTAGAAGAGGAAAAAATGCTGCATTTTTGTTGACATCAATTGCAAAATCGAATAGGAATTCTCTTTTCCTAATCCTCGTTTTTTGCCCATTTATTCATGTTAGAGCTACTGTTGTTCTTATTCGAAAAGAATTTAAATTTATTCGTATGCCTTTTTTTCTTTTTTTTTGACAATGGAAACAAATTTCATAACCAAACGAACACTAAAATTTGATGGGAAAAATGAGTTTATAGGAAAAAAAATCGTTTTTTTTTTTAAACTTTTTGGCAATGGAAACAAATTTTATAATCAATTGTGGCAAAAATTATCACTTTAATGAATAATTTTCATGTAAAACAAAGTCAAACGAACACAAAATTTTAATATTTCTCGGGTAGAAATTTACACTAATCAAACACACTTAATTAATAATTTCTTGCAAAACAATTTCTAGGTAATTACTTTCTCTGGAATTCATTTTCTTTCCATCATTGTAATCAAACGGACCCTTAGTTCTTAACATTAACCGTTTAAAAAAGTCCTAATTGTTGGTAATAAGACGATGTTAATCAAATTTGATTTTTTTGTTTCTAACAATTGTGAGTTGTATGTTGTCTACACGTCTTTTTGTGGTCTTGTCCTTGCCACGACGAAAGGGCCCCACATTGGGCCATGGGTAAGGTAGGTTAAAAACGTAGACACTTTACCTGACAAATGTTAATCTGTATTGACCTATTTGGGGACTGTTTTTAGGGAAAAAAGAATTTCATATACCCCACAAAAAAAAAAAGGAAAAATTGCAGAAAGGTTCCAAACATTTTCATTTTCGGCAGACTATACTTTAACCTTTTATTTTTGCAGATTCAGTCCCAAATCTTTCACTTTGATTGCAATTGGAATCCATTGGATCATCCGTTCATTAATTTGTTAGTCAATCCTGAAATTAGAAGTTTGATTAAATTTAACAAAATAAGTGTGAGGTAAAATGGTATATTTACATTTTTATACGAAACTTTAAAATAATTAATTCAAAAATAAAAAAAAAGGTTGTTGATCTTCTTCATAATCACACACTCCCATCATTTCCCCAAAACCAAAAATAGAAAATTCATTGGCCCGCACCGTCCACTGTGCAAACTCATCCTTCTTTTCTGTTCTTGGTAGATTCTTGAATTTGGGATGGGTTGTGGAGAAGATGAACAGACATTTTCTTATTTTTGATTTAATTATTTTAAAGTTTTATATAGAAAATGAAAATATACCATTTTATCCCTCACTTATTTTATTAGTCTTAGTCAAACTTCTAATTTCAAGGTTGAGTAACAGATTAATTGACGGATTCTGCTCAATGGATTTCGGCTGTTGTCAAATTGAAATGTTTGGGAATGCGGAATAAAAGTTTTAAGGTATATTCTGCAACAAACAGAAATGGTTGTGATTTTTTTTTTTCTACTTATTACAAACATATCAATAAGAAATTGAGTGCTTATTATGATTAATTATAGTCGCACATTTTATGTAACGATAACTTTTATCAAAATTTGTTAAAATTCTCGTAATAAATGTCAAAATGCTTGCTTGAGATCAAACAAATAAAACTTTCATCTAAGTTTGAAATTAATGATCCGTTTGATGTAACTTTTTTAGAATTATTTTATTAAGAATAATATTTTGGAGAATGTGTAATTAAAATATAGAAAAAAAGGATTTATGCGCAGAATTGTTTTATTAGGAGAATGTGTAAACGAATTCGAGGAAAAATGAATTTTAAAGCTTCTGTACCAAATATGGCCTAAATAATTATTGATATTTATTCAAGCTCAAGTTATCTTCTTATATATACGATGATGTGGTGTTTTGGTGGATGAAAGTTGAGCCCAAATTATTTAAATCGAGTCCGTCTTATTGACTAGAGTTATTGATCGAGTTAATTTTTTAATTAAAAAATTATGTCATCAATTTTTTGCTTACCTTGTGGGAATCAGGCAGGAGAATATTTATTTGATATTCTATGTAGTTGGATAGTCGACAAGTTAAATTTCCTTCCATTAGAAACGGATGGAGGGGTTATTTTAGTATAATGAATAGTTATGGGGTTATTTTGTAATATTTTCCTCCTTCGAACAACAGAGAAATTTCCAATCTCAGTACAGCCCGTTACTATGCACCGCTTCGTACCATATCATTCTCTACTCGCAATAATTTATCTACATCGCATCCCCGTTCCTCGTTTACACCGCCCTATCCCCACCCACTCACTTTCTTTGAGCAAATTGTAGCTCCGCCACAAACTCTCGGCGAAGTAGTTAAATGACAAATTACGGCACAATACCGACATCATCCTCGCCGGCCGGAAGACCGATGAACCTTGAATACATCTCACGCGCCAAGGAACGCCTAAAGGCCGGTCTTGGAGAGCGCCGCCCATGGAGGGAGATGTTCAAACTCCGCGCCTTCAACCTGCCGAAACCATTCTCCGACGTCGTTGCTCGAATCAAAACGAACGCCGTCTACTTCCAGATGAACTACGCCATTATGGTCCTTCTAATCATCTTCCTCAGCCTTCTCTGGCATCCAATTTCGCTCATCGTATTCATTGCCATGATGGCTGTATGGCTGTTCCTGTACTTCTTACGAGATGAGCCGCTCGTGATATTTGGCAGACTGATCACCGATATGGTGGTGCTTTTTGTTCTGTCGATTGTCACGATTGTTGTTCTGCTTTTGACTCGCGCCACCACCAATATTCTGGTGTCGCTTCTGGTGGGAGTGGTGGTGGTGCTTATTCACGCGATAGTGAGGAAGACGGATGATTTGTTCTTCGATGAGGCTGCCGGAAGTTTGTTGAGGTCTCCGGGTGGTGGTCCTTGAATTTTAAGCGTGAAATTGTTTTTTCTCTTAATTCTTAATTTTTCAATTTTCTTTTCCACTGTAGTCTCCCTGAATCATTTTATTTCAGTAAATGTTGCCATGATCGTTTGTTGTTCATTACGTATTAAATTTTTAATTTAGTCCTCGTTTGGCCGTGCTTTTAATTATTTATAGATCGTGAGTCTCCCAGATAATAAGTCAATCACTAAATTAAGTCTCTCTAAAAATTTATTTTTCAACGTACTTATTTTCAATCATACAATTTATGGATTCATAAATTTTATCACTTTTAAATCACAAATTTTATTAACTTTTATTAAAACTTATTAAAAGTTTGATTTCTTGCCAAGGTCCTATTTGTTTCGAATTAAAATCAGATTTTAATTTAAGTTAAAGTCGAACAATCAATATTAACCCAAATGTCCAGAACAAGTTGAGTCATGTCGGCCGGTTTTGAGGACTTGAAATTGTGCTGAGCTGAACCACCTGACATGACTCGATCAACACCCCTAATTTAGGCATGTGCATGCTTAGTTGTAGACGGATCATCATCTAAGGTAATACAAAAATCATGGTCGATAGAGGTCGATTATAAGCCAGCTATAGGGTCATATGGCCTGTGCTGAACCAAGCCACAAGGGCTATGTCGAAAAGCTGTAGGGAAATATGGCCGAAGATGAACCAAGCTACAAAGGCTATGCTAACAGCTGAAGGAACCAACTGCGCGAAGTTGGAATGAGCCACTTTCGAAATGGGTCGGGTTGTCTAGCACGATCCAATTGACACATCTAATTCTGACACGTTCTTGTTTACTTGTGTACGAACTACAATGTGGAGTGACTCTACTCGAACATGTACAATTTAACATGTTCAATATGTAATACATTTTTCTTGATCGTGTTCAATGCTATATATTTTAGAGTACTTCAAAGGTGAAGAAACATATAATCTTGAAAATAGAACTCACCATTACAGAATTCCAAGGCATGGTGGGAAGAAGTTGATTGAACAAATTAGTGGCACCCAATTCATCAATAACCCAATTATCACTATCCAAGTCGATTATCATCTTGTCGAAGTTGAAAACCACAACAATTCCGGCCATTTTCGAGGTTTCAAAAAGTTTGAGGTTTCTCAAGGATATGTTTGGCTTCAAAAGTCTTGGTAGAATGTTATCCTCGAAAGACGGCTATATGTAGGAATTGAAATGCCAGGTGCCCCTAGGAATTGAATCCTGTACACAAAATTGATTCCTGGAATATTACCCCTCAACAGTTCGTCGTATGTTAAAGCAAAGCCACTCAAATTCATTTTTTGTCTCTAGGAAAATCAAGATTAATGTCTGCCGTTGGATTTGGGCAGTTTTGAGTCTAACTAATAGTCAGATGATCACCCGTTTGAGCCCCATTTTGTCAAAAATTTAGGAAAGGTTCTTTTTGCCGTTTTCAAGTCGTTTTCTGTTTTCAATTTTTCAAAACAGTGAAAACGCGGCTTCTTTCCTATTTTCGAAAATGCGTTTTTAAAAATAAGTTTAAAATTTACAAAGAAAACTCATTCAGTTATAATTTGGCCAAAATTTTTAATTTTGGGTTTTTGAAAATAGTTTTCAACATGACAAAAAAGAACACATTTTCAACAATTTCAAAATAGACACTAAAACACACAAAACTCAAAACAAAAAACTGAAACACGAAGAGAACAACCCCTTATTTTTTCAAAACTCATTTTCAATAACATATTTTTCAATAAAATAATTTTACACGAAAATATTTTCTTCTTCTCTAACCACACATTATCCCAAAATCAATATTCTAAAATGATTCTTTTATCTCAAAACGGGGCTCAAACAAGGGCTTTATTAGGCCATTTTTGGTAAAATATTGTAATAATCCAACTGGGAAAGAATATTCCTTTCTGGGTTCCCACGGCTCACAAAATTTCAAGTGTCCTCATTACATGATAACGAGAGGTTCATTTTAGGTAGTAGTGAGTTGGGAGGGACATATTTGGTAAGTTAAATTTGATAAGTGAGACGATAGACGTGTTAATTTTGAACTTTGGTATATTGATCACAATTAAAAGGGAACGGTATATGAATTACGATACAAGAAGAAGTATGTACGCTATCATTTTAGGCTTTTTTATTTATTCATTTTACTTTGTTATTTTGAAGGAAAAAGAAGTCGTGACGTTAAGGATTATCTATTTAAATCAGTACATAATAACAAACGCAATCTCATTTAAAGAGTTTGGAGACGAGTTAGACAAGTAAATATTAATAGATTGATCAACTTTGTCATCTGTTTGTCGTGATAGCATGCACAAGTGTTTATTCATTATCAAAACGAATTTATGAAATGAGGCTTAGAATAGTGAAAAGGAAAATATATACGATACGTATTAGGTATATTAGATGGGATATAATTATACGGAAGCTTCTATGATTTTATACAACCTAAGTGGAAGTGTTAGGATCCCAATCACACTCTACTCATTGATTTTTATTTTTATTTTAATTTATAAATCAAACCGTTTAAATCTTCAACCTTTTATTTCTAAATTCTAAGTATATATTTGACAATATAATTGACATGGATTTAATATGATTTCTTACCGAACTANAAATGAGGCTTAGAATAGTGAAAAGGAAAATATATACGATACGTATTAGGTATATTAGATGGGATATAATTATACGGAAGCTTCTATGATTTTATACAACCTAAGTGGAAGTGTTAGGATCCCAATCACACTCTACTCATTGATTTTTATTTTTATTTTAATTTATAAATCAAACCGTTTAAATCTTCAACCTTTTATTTCTAAATTCTAAGTATATATTTGACAATATAATTGACATGGATTTAATATGATTTCTTACCGAACTACTGGCGATGTCCAGGGGCGGACCCTGTGCAGGCCCAGTGCTTGCACTAAATTTTGGGCCACCCCCACAATCCATGCTTAAAAAAGAACAACCGCTCTACATATATATAATCATTTATCAAATTTTTTTTATCGAATTGACAAGTGACGACCCCCTATTGAGTGCACCTGTTAGTGTGTGGATTAATTCAATATAACTACTAATTTTTTTTTTTTTGAAATGGGAGGCTAGCTGAATAATTTATAATTGTGACTCTAGTCTTCCAATTTCAAAACATGTGTTGGATAGTGTGATTAATTTGAATTCTTGTGTCATGCTTAAGAATCTTAATTATGCATTTTCTTTATCTTAAATTAACACTTGTTTATTTTATAGTGAAAACAGTTGTGAAAAGATTTTATAAAGAAAATATCTTGTGATTATATAAAGATATATTTTTACAGATTGTGATTATATAAAAATATCAAAGTATGAAAACTCGTAAACAACAATTGTAAAGTATTTTATTTTTAGTATAATATTTGTGTAATAATGTTGTTATTTTTTATACATTTGCTAATATCGTCTGCACTATGAAAACTTCCTGGATCCGCCCCTGTCGATGTCGGCACTTTTTTTTTTTTCTTGGGTGGAGTGGTATGCTCAGAGTAAACTCACAATGAAAGGTGTAATCTGAACAAAGGTGCAAAAGTTGTTTCTTTTGTCAAGTTGCCTTTTCAAACTGGAAAGCAACGATGCACATGCAAATAAAAGTATAGTTACTGATTAAAATCACATTAAAGTGTAGTTATTGAATTAAACAAAATTGAAGTTCAATTACAAATGGTCTCACGAGGCGGGATTACAAAGTTCAATTCAAAGGTAATGATATAAGATTTTTTATTTTTTCAAATTCGGTATACACTAGACATGTGTCAAAAGTATGGTTGTGCCACTTATCTTTCAAACAGATTGAATCTACCCCAATTACTTTACGACAAAGACAACTCTGCCATTCAAATGGGTCGAAGCAAAGGGGTGAATTTCACAAAAATCGATTAATTTTACTCCATTTGAATTTCTAAATAAAAATTAAAGTCATTGTTTGAATTTTTTAATAAAGAAATTTTTTATGAATAATTTTAAACTTTCAGTCCGACACAAATAAGTGTCACGTGATCATTGGGCATTTATTTAGACATTTTCCACTAATTCGAGACATAACACCCACAATTTTAAGAGGTTGGCAACAAGTGACATGTAGGTCGTGTTTGATAGACATGATTTTTCATGAAAAATGATTTTTT
>CAIGRH010197271.1:6997-23044 GCA_903798295.1 Fraxinus nigra
TCTTTTTTTTTTTTTTTCCCTAAATTGCTTGTTGATTGTCAAAATTGGAAGTTTAGAGACAAGCAATATATTAATGAATAGAATATGTAGTCATGAAGATTATGTGAATGTCTAAGTATTTAATTGGTCCATGACATTTCCCTAAATTGCAATGTCTAAGTATTTAATTGGTCTATGACATTTTCCGTTGTTGTTTCTATGTGGTTTAAAGCAAATGATGTATCACTTTTTACACGTCGAGTTTATCTATAACTTTGTGACGTGTACATATATGTATTTGTCTATATATAGAGTGGTGGTGGTGGTGGGGGTTAGAACCGTAAGGGAGGGGAGTTGTTCTAAAAACGAGAAGAATGCATTATTGACGTCAAGTTATCTGGTAGGTAGCAAGCCCATTCAATATCACACCATCCATCAAGTGACCCTCATCATTACGATTTTAGAATTTAGCAATATGTCCATAATAATGCAAAGCTGTTCCTAACATCCTCAGACCTGAATTCACTTCCAAAAACAACACAAATTTTGTCTGTATTAATACCAATATCCAATCTTTGGACTTTTCTCAACATCACTATTTGACAGGGAATTAATCTTTAGCAAAAAGGGATTTGAACTTGAAAAATGAAGAATATTGATTTGGAGTGTTGGAATTTTAATTTGTTATAATTTTTTTTTCTAGTTTTTAATCATGTGCATAGGAAATTAATTAGTTGTTTTATGCTTAATCAATGAATTGTTAAATTATCGATATGTTAATGATGTAGCATTATATAGTTGAAGACGATTCAAGAACAAAAATTAAAATGTAGAAAGTATGAACACTATCGACCAATCAAAATTCGTAACTATTGCAACCTCTTTTGATAATCACTATTAGGATACTATGATCGAATCGCTTGTACATCAATCACAAGAGATTTCCAGCACTCTCAATATTACTTATATAATATTTCAAAAAAAAAGAAGAAGAAGTTAGAATTCAATAAAATTAAAACTTTAATTTTTATGATTTCAATAAATCATCCATAACTGCCTTCAAACTGAATTATGTATGGTTAGGAAACCTATTTTTTAACTTCAAAGTTCTAATTTTACTAATTTGTATGGTGTTACTTTACAACTTAGGTTAGATATTTACTACACAAAAAATTTCAAAATTATTCTTTATGAGCAATTATCTTCCTCTGTCTATTCTTTCACTTTCTCATTTTAACAAGGTTTTCGAAACTGAATATGATTATACCTCTCCCATGGAATAAGTGTTGAATGGTTATACCAATATTTTATGGGGCATACAAGTGGTGGCAAGACTTGACCACATAAGATCTGAGTAAGCAACTGACACTCTTCAGTGTGTATCCTGTAATTTTTGGGGTATGAGACGAGCTCCTTAAATTAGGCCCCCAATTCATGCATTAAACTTTTTCAATCACAGATTTACAGCAACCATTAGATAAATTATAAATCTTGAAACCAAATTTGTTTGCACCAAAAGTAAGCTCATTTTGCACGGCATGATAAAAGCATCATGCTAAAAAAAGTTTCCACATACAAGCTTTAATTTTTAATCATTGCATCTTCAACCATACACCTCATTTTTGCTTAAAGAATATTTAGTAAAATAGTTAATTTGTCATGGTTACAATTCTAGAAACGGGCAAAAACACTTGTCAGTATATTAATCATACTGGCTCTTTAACTAGGGCTATCCGTGGATCAGTTCGGTTCGGTTATGCTCGATTCCAAAATTTTCGGGTATTTAATAAATGGACCCATCGGGTCCAAATATAATTATGGAACCGTTCGGGGTTTGGTTTCATTCGGTTTGGTTTCTTTCGGTTCCATACCATAATTAATTTTTTTAACATTTATAGCAACACTACATAAATATAACTAATGACATTTCATTCGTAACTTTTACAAATTAACGTAGTCTCAAGATTCACAATAACATAAGGGCTCAAACTGAATCAAATATTCCAACTAGCAAATCTGGCTATAGCATACATCTCTAGCAAAGAAGAAAACAAAAAATGATGTCAAATCAAACTAACCAATGAATGAAGAATGAAAGCAATAATAAAAGATGAATGATAACATGAAATTCGAAATTTGGATAATGAGTACAAGATTATCGAGGGCACTGATGCCACTAATAGATGTTTCAACTTTACATCTTGAACACATATAGCTGTCAATATACCTCAATGGCCCAACTTAATCCAACACCCTGTCTCCCCCACAACACCACCATTTTTCTTCTTCTTCTGCCTCCCATTCGACTTCGCAACATCCCAAGATTCCGCCTTCAAGTTATCACAACCCAAGTCCTGACTTTAACAAATTAAACAACACCCCCCCTCCCGTCTCAATTTCCACCCAACCTCCTCCCTAAAAAACTTAGACGCCGTTCTCTTTGTCATTTTCAACCCGTTTTCTGTTTTCGATTTTTCAAAACGGTGAAAACGCGTTCTCTTACCCATTTTCGAAAATGAATTTTCCAAAACACAAAAAATATTTGTGAAGAAAACACAAAACGACCTTTTGGCCGTTTTAGGCGTTTTCTTCACAAACACTGTGAAAATAGAAAACATGGGAAACGGCCATGTTTCCCCCAAAACTTCTCCTCCCTCATTTCTGCCAAGCTACACTGACAGCCCTTCCACCCTCTAAACTCCGGCCAACCTCCTCCAAAACGGCCGGATTTATATACCATTGTGAGGCCCTCAATCCCCTCTTCAATCACCACACAAACAACAATCCAATTAGATACCAAAATCGATCAAAAATGCCCTCAAAAACTGATTCGGCACAAACTGATTCTGCCGGAATCTCAACCTTCGGCAACACCCTTGGTTGCTCACCACCATCAGACGATTTCCCACCCTCAGACGACTCCAGCCATGGCTTCAAAACTCACTGGCGGCTTCCGTAAAATTAGTCGATTCTGGGAGATATCGAAGGCGGCTTCCATGAGATCGGATTTTCTGGAGATAATCGAAGGTAACCTATGGTAGTATTGGATGCGCCTTGTTGAGAGGAGTGGATTGGTGGTGGTCCGCGATCGGAAAGGTGGCCGGCGACGGTGTTTATTGGCTAAAATAGTGAGTGCCACCGCGATTTTTTTGGCTAATTTCGGCTAATTTTTCGTCAATTAATTGGTGGATGTTGTAGAGGGAGGTCAGAGGGTTCGACTGAGGCTGGGATCTGATGGTCTAGATGGTGGTCGGTTTGTGAGGTAGAAACGATGGCTCTGGAGGGGGCGATTTTGGAGAATGGCAAAAATAGAAAACAATGTGAACGGGTTTTGTAGTGATGTTTTGAGAAATATTTTTACAAA
Organism: Fraxinus nigra; assembly: GCA_903798295.1. Lineage (NCBI taxonomy): Eukaryota > Viridiplantae > Streptophyta > Magnoliopsida > Lamiales > Oleaceae > Fraxinus > Fraxinus nigra. The sequence goes on from CAIGRH010197271.1 coordinate 10,341, forward strand.
ATGATAAAAAGAACGCGTTTTCAATTATCTTAAAATCAACACTCAAAACACAAAATACAAAATGATTTCAAAACTCAAAACACAAAACCGAAATACAAAGAGAACGGCCCCATAACTTTCAGTCATCATATTCCCTCCTAAACCTCAGAATCACTTAAATCAAGCCAAAGTTGTATTAGAAAATCAGAGATAACAAAAGTTCACCTTTCACCCGCTTCCAAGAAAACCCAAATAGCCAAACTAGAACAGATGACTTTCCTCTCTTCAAGAACCAATTTTTGCCCAAATTCCACAAAAAATGAAAAGTAGCTCATCCCAGTTTACACGATCAGTCAGTAACCATTACATAAATCATAAATCTCTAAATCAGAATTAATCACACCAACCATTAGACATTAGATAAATCTCTAAATCAGAAAATACATTTATTTACAGGAATGATTAATCCATAAATTAATTTGCATCTTCCAAACTCATTACAATGATACATCAGATGGATTGATGAAATCATATAAAATTCTCAAATGCATCTATAAACATTTAATCATGTAGAAGTCATGTAGAAACATTAAACATATAAATAGAATTATAGCAATCATATTACATAAAGGCAGGGACGGCTGACCGGCGGCACTGGACACGCAAGAGAGAGAGAGAGGGAGAGAGAGAGCGGTGGTGGACGGCTGCGAGTTGCTCAGCCTGGCGAATTAAGGTAGGGGTGGATTTCAGGTTCTTCTCCCACGAGTTCTTTTCTCTCGCATGCACGCACATATGGTAGATAGGAAAGAAGAAATTGGCCCCATTTTTTCTATTACATTACATTAATTTTTTTTCTCTCTTCATTTCAACAGCACATTCATCAAATAAAATAATATTATACACAAATCTAAAAATTTTCATTACTTTTCTACCACACATTCTCCCATTAATCACCATTTTAAAAAATTTCAACACCCAAAAATGGGGGCCAAACATGGGCTAAAAACAAAATAAAATTTTGAGGACCCCTTTTAAACTGGACCTGAGGTACGGGCCTCTTTTGCCTCTGTCCAAAATCGGGCCTAACACTCCCTTCTTCTAAGGCTTCTGAGTTGACTCGAAGCTATATGTCGAGCCGATTTTATAATACGCTCCAAGCGGAGCACACTAATAGACTAATATAGATTGATTTTGACAAGACAATTGACAACCAATTTACATTTGAGGATGACATATGGTCTACCCATTCCCCATCTTTCTCTATATGTAAACTGTATTTGTTTGTCCTTCCACGCCTAAGTTTAATATTTGACTAGAATGTCGAAATGCAAACGATCGTTGTTCCAACCTTTAGGATGAAGCCATTACCTGACCGGGGGAGAGGGGAGGGCGTGTGCTAGCTCCACTGGAGTTTACAATGGCTGTCGGGTAGAATTTACAGTAGCCACCAATGGAAAAGTAGGAGGAAAATGAAAAGTCACGCACAAGTTTGGAACTAGTTGATGTTTTAGGCATTTTTTTGTTTTAAGTTTGGGGCCTTTTTTGGGGCCTCTTAATTTTATTTATTTTTAAATAAAATGAGGCTCACATCCCAATTATGAATTCCATTAGGCCATCTCTAGCTCTGCATCAAAATTTGCACCAAATTAAAATTCATCTCCAACCATTGCATCAAAACTTACACCAAATGGACAATATTTAATTATTTTCTTCACTTTTTTTATTCTTAGTAATTTATTTATTCGAAATATTATTTATTTATTTATTTTAGAAATACATAAATCACTCAATAAATAATTACGTTAAATTAAAGAAAATATTAAATTCATTAATAAATATATTATTAAAACACAGTACAATTCTTAGAATCACTTCAAAAAATGAAAAATGCTAAATCGTGTCATTAAAAAATAGTGCACTGCATTTCGAATTTGAAGATTACGATATCATGAAGTCGAAATATCATTGCAATTTAATTCTCAGAATTCATATGTTCTTCTCATAAATGATCGATTAATTCATTTCGAAGTGCAATATGAGCCTCTTTATCATTGATTCCTCTATGACAAGTAAGGAATTCTTGAAAACGATAATTTTCGTCTTCAAACAACTCAACTTTCGAATTTGGTGCTTCCGTCCATTCTCGAACTGGTGCATTAATATTACGTTCGTCCTCGATAATCATGTTATGCATGATTATAGATGTAGTCATTATATCATATAATACATGTTTTTTCCCAAAACTTTGCCGATCCTTTCATTATTGCAAACTTCGATTGTAGAACATCAATGCACGTTCAACATCTTTTCTACACGCTTCTTGTTTCATTGCAAATAACTTTCATTGCAAACTAGATTAATGTTGGTATGTGGTTGTTGTAATATATTTTGTGTTAATTATAAATAATCGTGTTTGTTATATTTTAGATTTTTTATTCTTATTTTAATTAATTCATTAATTATTATTTTTAACATTTAAATTTTATTTTAAATGCAAATAATAATAATAATAATAATAATTGTGTTAAAAATTATATAACACAAATGATACAAATACCTTTCAACAATTCTTTTGGCAAATAAAAAAAAAGGCAAAATTGGACTTTGTACTGTTTTGGAAAGATGTTGCAAAATCTGGTGCCGCATTGGAGCACTTTTGTACCAAATTTTGATGAAATTTGGTGTTTTCGTGTTGCCATTGGAGATGGCCTTACCCACTGATGTGTATAGATGTTACAAGGTAGGCCTGAACTCGAGCTCATCAGCTCGATCTCAACCTACATTATTGGGCTGATATTAATGTCGGGGTCTAAGATTGAGGTCGGGCTCTTAGCTCTAATTCACCCTCGACTTTATCACACGTTTTCTAGAAATGCTAATCGTAATTTTATACAAACTCCCAACTAATTACAAATTTGACTCTAACTCAAACTATATACTTCTAACATAAAACAAACATCTTATATAACAAGGATAAGTACTACATGAAGTTGAGTCCTTTTAGGACTCAATCTCCAACATCTATAAAAATATGGCCCGACTTCATTATTTGGGTACGTTTTTACATTATTTTCCAGCACATATCTTTTCGCCAAATTCTCTATTTGACTTAAGCATCGAAGGAGCGACGAGGACATACATTGATTCATTTGTTTCAGGTATTGAAGACCAGGTCGTGCTAAGATCAACCATTCAGTTCAAGTTCATTCATATACATGTTTTTGGTAGCATCACCTACCAGTACTCCACATTCCAATTGAAAAAATAAATTACATTTGCAAACCCTTGTTGGCTGTTCTTTCCTACAAATCAAACACAAAGTCATAGTCGGTCTTCCCAGTTCCCTGTGACTACTGCTATCATCGGTGAGCCCTGACGCTGGCCTCTCCAGCTTTCTGTCTCTGTTTTTTCTCTTTTTCTTTGTGAATCTAGAGTTGGATTTTAACTTCTGGTTTTAATCCTTAATCTGTGTGATTGGTAGCCTATGTGGTGATTTGTGCGAGAGAGAGGCAGTCCAGTTTGGCTTTAATTTTGTCTAGGAGCCATTGAGTAACCTGGGTGGTTTAGATTAGGGATTTGAGATCTTTTGGTGGCTATTGTTTTGTACAGAAGGTTACAATGTATTTCTGAGCCCATAATGTAATAAGAATGCGTTTCTTGGTTGCGAGATCTTCTCTGTAATTGTTCTTCATTTTGCTTCCGTTTGTGGGATTGGCCTTACACAATTCCTACAAAAAAACAAAAGAAAAGCAATTCCTCCATACCCAGGAAAGCGCGTGAGGGACAGAGGAGGAAAATATTTTCTAGGCAAAAGAAAAACATTTTCCAAGTTCTATGGAAAATATTACCCATCAAACAAAGCCTAAGTGAGAATGTGGACTGTGGTGTGTTTGTGAGAGAAGAAAATAGAAGAATAAGAATTAAGAAGGGGAAAGAGAGAATGCAAACAAATAAGAAGGGGCAAGAGATAAAAATGCAAATATTAGAATCAATTTTAATAAAAAAAAAAATATAATAAGGCAAATATTAATAAGCGACATCGCTATTAAGACCATTGATTGTCGACAGTCAACGGTCAACTATCAAGATCTGCCCTAACTGAACTCCGATCTTAAATTCGTCACTGGAGATGTCAACATTGTATTCTAACGTGTTGTTTTTGTATGTAGGTAGCATATATGTGGATGAAGAGGTGACCACATATCTATTAATGAGTCACCAAGATTTTGAGGTCAACGAAATATATCACATAATTCTCAACTTAATGACCAAGAGTTTTTGTGCAAATTTCTCCTTGTTGCAAAACGTTAAAAGCAAAATATTAATATACACTATACTACTAGTTGTGAATGCTCTTTTGAAGGATGATAGTTTGATTTTGTCGTTGGTAATCCAAGACTCACAATGGCATAGATTCTAGCTCAAGTAAAATCCTATCATTCTCTCGTTGAACAGTTTTTGTTCCCATGAACACAACAATACATCTGTAAAATATTGTATTAGATGGATAATCAGAGCTCAGGTTAACACATTACAATCAAGCCTAACGAATGAAAGGACCAACACTAAGATAAGCCAATTAAACATCACATTATATGATGATTATATAAAGCACCTGTTCTAATAAACAATACAGTTATAGCAGTTAAGAGTGTATATGCAGCTGTGTTTCTTGTATATTTCAAGTCGAAAAGAACTCAAGTGGCCTTTCTCGTGCACATGAGGAGGGCCATAGGGGTTATACATTATCTCGACCAAATTCTTTTTTTGCTATCCCTGTCTTTAATCCCTTGAACTGGATCTCTGCTTGTTTTGTTATGAACAATAGGCCTTTGAGTAGAAATAACAGGCTTAGTCGTTCTTGAAACCCTGGGAAAAAGTTTAGGCGGATCAGATTGTCTACCTTTGTTATCACTTGTTGGTACTACCGTATTGTTCTCGACTTCACTCTTCCTTCTTGACAATCTTTTCTTTCGAACCTCTTGAAGAGAGTTGTTTTCCTTTACCAAAACTGATCCCTGAGTAACCTGACGTTTCGCTGAATTGAAACTCCTTAGAATTCGATGCTCACTCTCATTTGTGATCTCGTCTCTGACAGATTGCCCATGTTCAATAGGGTTGGATCTTAATGGATAGATAGATTCTGAAATCTTTGTGAGTGTCGACTGCATTTCTTGCTCTCGTACCTTATCTTCAAGTTCTTTGATCTACAATTAGCATACGCATATTAGCATTTTTGGCTGCATCAGTTCTTTTAACCATACATATTTAATGCCCAACAAGGTTCATTCAACGTTGTTAGACAAGAAAACACATTAGAGCTAATGGAAACTCGAGCATTTATGCTCTTCAACAGTGCGCCTTATGAGATAGATTCAAATCCAAAGACCTGAGAAGGGAAAATACAGGCACCTTTAGACGAAGTAAGGTAGTCTCGTCAGGATTCTGTTCCTGCTCTTTCAACTTCCTCTCTAGCTCATTAACCTTAAAAGTCCGAGAAAAGATTGTTAGAATTAGCTTGTCACAAACGACAATATTGCTTCGACCTTACTTCCATGTCAATGCAATAACAAGTTTTGTCTACCTTGTATTGAAGGACTACAGAGCGAGATTCGGCCTCCTGGACTTGCTCTTTCAGCTTCATCTCTAGATCATTAACCTGGTTCACAAATATGATAAGATTCAAATATTTGAAACAGTCAAATATAATTTTTGTAAAGAATTAAATCGGGAGAACCTTCTCCTGGTATGCTGTAGACTTAAATTCTTCTAGGTATTTGAGCTTGTTTTCAAGATCCACTACCTTCATCAAAGTTCAGAGATATTATTAGAACAATTATTAAAAAAAATTCAAGCTCAAGCTATTTACATACTACTGCTTAGACTCAAGTATAAAACTCAAATGATTGTTGTAGAAGAGAACCTTCTGTTGAAGTCTCTCACAAGTTTCTTCCTTCCCCTTTAATCTCTCTGAAAGCTGTAAAACTTGTTTCTCAGATTGACCGTGGAGTGACATCTTTAGCTCGAGCTGTCCTTCTAACTCTTTTATCTTGTTTAGTTGGTTTTTGTAATTCTGATCCTTCCCTTTGGCTTTACTTTCTAGGTTTTGTAAGCTCTCTTCAAGGGTTTTCAAAGCTTCGTCTTTGGACCTAGATTCTTGTCTTGCTTTATCAAGCTGAGAAAGATACAAGATAATTGGAAAGGAATGAGTTACAAAAACAAGATGAGATAGATCGACAATATATTAACAGAAGGTTTTGCTTTAGAGTGGACATACCACCGTTTTCATCTTTTGGAGCTCACTGGTATCAATTTGCTTTCTAGCAGGACCCAACTCAACTCCACGAACTCGGGTTGCAAAATTAAGAGAACTCAGAGTTTCACTTAAATCGTGATCTGAAGGATTAATTTGAACAAACATCAAAGTTTTTGAGTCACCACCTACAGTAATGAATAACCGTATTATGTTAGAGAAAATATGGACCCAATATAAGAATGAAAGTCTACTTTTGGATGGGCTACATTATCTGATGTGGTAGAAAATAAATAATGCTGTTACCTAATGAATCTTGGAGTAGATGAGTCAGCTTGGAGTTCCTATAGTTACAGCCATATGACATTAAAATCTGAATGCAAGTGTGTTAGTGCAGTTGGAACAAAATTTGGAGTAGAAGATTGATAAAAACCTGTAAGGTATGTGGCTGCTTTTATTAGCTAAGGAGGATATAACATCTCCAAGAGCTGAAAGTGACCTATTGATGTTTTGAGCTTCCTTCAGCCGCTCACCTTGCACATCAGTCTTTGCAAGCCGCTCACTCCCCGCCAAATCCACAAGCCAAAGCTTGCTCTTCGTACTTTCTCCTGTGATTAAATTCTTAGCTCTTACCATTATAGAAAGCATGCTGAGAAGAGATGGCAAAAGTCAGTACAAGGAAAGGAAAATATTTTCTGACAATTAATGCATATTTGGTAAAGTGAACTAAACAATACTGGAGAGTAATGAAGAACAATGAGCTAATTTTGTGCATTGTACTACCTAGTCTTCTACTGCGTACCAAACATACCCTTAATGAACTGCAGAGGCAACAAATCGAAAGAGCTGAGAAAGCTGTTTACCAGTGAGACCGACTGCTATGTTCGTTTACATTATTTGATCCAACAGCTCGAGCACTACTTCCAGCCTGCAGGACATTCCACACTTCGTTTATGTCTTCCACTTTGGCTTCCACAATCCCCGGGATATGATGAAACCCTTCTGAAGCTTGCTTTATCTCTAACCTAAAGTATTTTAATGGAGAGCAGTTAATTTCAAAAGGAAAGCAGGATTATGTTACTGCAAAATATTTTGATGCCATGTTCGGTAAGGTGGATATGAAAATACTCAACAATGTTATGAAGGAAAAAGAATCTAAAATCTTCTCCTATTGGACTGTCAAGTTCCGTCTATTGTATATACCAAACATTCATTAAATGCATACAGAGTGCATATAAAAGAACCACATGTTTACTTCTTGGATGTCGATGTAGCCAGAAGATCCCTTATCTGCTCATTGTAAACTTCAAGTACACTAACTGAAATGTTGTATGTATAAGTTTCACTCCTGTCATTGGCAATTTTAAACAATTCTTCCAATGTCCTATAATTCACTCCTCGGTTGATCTCAGTGCCCTCCATTGTGAACGTCTTGCCTGTTCCTGTTTGCCCATAAGCAAATATACAGACATTGTAGCCATCTAATACTGAAATCACCAGAGGCGAAGCATCGGCAAATACATCAGCTGTTCAGCGAAAAGAACAAAAGTAAGCATAGAGAACAAATGTGAACCACAATGATATGTGTCTCCAACAATGCTTGTCATGATAATTTTTCTTTACATAAGAATTATGCATCAAACAAAATAGAGAACCTTGATCATCTTTTGGTGTGTATACACGGTCAAACTTGAAAGTTCTTTTTGTAGATCCACTACTTATAATTCCAAGTTCCCCATCCTTGGCCGCATCAAAGTCCACAACAGATGCACACCCAGATGAGGCCTCTGATTTGCTTAATGGACGGCAGCGGCAGAATACCCGTATATTTCCTGACGTTCAAAGCTAACCATGGTTAAAAAATATTCGAGGATTGTCAAACTGAATAGAAAAGGTAGCGAACCTTTTGTCTCCTGAACTTGATTATAAAGCTTTCGCCTCTTCATTTGCTCTTCATTGTACTTCAATTTGAAATCCTCGCACTGTTCAACTGCAAAATAATCCATATTTTACACAACACTCCCTACATACATAAAATCATAGAATTTAACTTGATAACAACTTACCCAGTGTCTGAACTGCAGAGACCATTTTGTTCAAATCAGGAATGGAATCAGCGCATCCATGTGCTTCATAAGAAAGCTGGGAATGCTCTCTTTTCATCCCCTGTATAACATATTTCAGCGTGTTTTTTTTGGATATATACAAAGGAACATCGTTTCTTATTCAAACACTACTTCTGAACTTTTATAAGAAAACATTACCTTTACTTTATGCTCTAGATTAGTGATTGCTGCAGCCCAGTACTTCTTCTCATTCTCATATCTGTTTGAAATAGTCCCAAGCTTTTTGGCTTGCTTCTCCAACGTTTGATCTACAGGAAATGAAAAAAAGTCAAAACTCAGAAATTGTTAGAAGGTCTGACACATTGTTGCACATAACTTCAATTTCTAAACCTGGCTATTACAATTGAAAACGTATACAGGTGAAACTTCACTACAGAGGAACATAGGAAGAGAAAAATAAATTCCCTCATTATCCAAGGTAAACAAGGAAAAACAAAAAGAGGGCAGCCAGCAGTCTCTCTAAGATATCTGACCCTTGAAAGTCTTTATCTTTATTCAGTAGTATCAATTGTGAATCAAGTGGTCTCCAACATACACTCTTCCCACTAAAGAAATATCCCAAGAGTTTCTTATTCCTCATAAGAAATTACTTGATCACTCTTTCGTTTCCATTATTTTCCTTTCTAGGCTTTGCTGGACAACACAGCATTTGTAGACTCACTCTACTGAGGGGCAACAAAAGCTCATCTGTCATAATCTGGTAATATCATTCTAAAACTTAGATGCTCATTTGCAAAACGGTAAGCAAGAAGCTAAACTAAAGTTCTGGCATAGCCAGCATAGGGAGCCTTGGGGTCGAACTGGATCGTCCGCCCAGCCTTTTGGCTGCTCCTTCCCTAAACAAAAGACAAATCCCAAACCAAACCTCTGTTCTTATATTAAACCAATTTATAGGGTGTGATTATCATCCATAATATAAACCTTACAAATTATCTCATTAGAAAGATGAAAGTAAAGTTGTTAGGAAGTCAGTAGGAAACATTATAATGCATTCAAATCATAAATGAGAAATGATTATGCACATTTCCAATACAGAAGAAAACTTTAGAGGTAATATTCAATGCAGAAACTAAAACAGTTAATAGACATTTCAAGAATTTCTGGATATCTAATCTAAAAGAAACCAAAAGATGCTTTGATTTCTACTCTTTCCTGTGAAATAATATATAGCATGCTAGAAATTTTTATATTAAATCTCACCAAGGGTATATGCTTGGAATGTCTTGTTGTCAAGTTCCATCCTAACCTTCTCAAGCTGCTCGTTAGTAGCTGTCCAAGACATCCAGGATTGATAGCATTCATCCGTCTTGAACTGCAACCTATCACTCAGCTCTTGTATCGTTTTCTCATACTTGGCGGTTGATTTCATTCGCACAATTTTTTTCTGCATGCTCCAAATATCGTTAAGTTATAAGAAGCTGCAAAATTATAAAAAGTTACTGATTACTGAACTCAGGCCCTAGCCCTTAAAAATTACTGAGCAAACGATCAGCTGTACCATACCTGAGCTGATAGAGAATCTATCTCAGTGGCACAATTATTACATGCAAAATATTCACGATTAACCTGAGGGACTGCAACCAATGAGAGATGATCAGAGATTCATAACTTTTTCGTTTAAAATCTCAACATTTATCGTGATGTTTAACAGCATAAGAAATACCTGACTCTCTAGGTGGTGCTCTCCTAATGCAGATCCCACTGACTACAGGGCTTCCAAGTATCCCTTCAAAGCGTAACACAAGCAGCCCATCATCCTTAATAGAGATTCTAGCATCAACTAATTGCAAATGTTTATTGGAACCAAAAATTGAGAAGATATCAAAATCAGATAAAATCTGCATTGAAGATAACCCCAAGTTATAAGCTATAATCATGAATACTTTAGGATTACAAATAACAAAGTAATTGAAGTAATAATCAGCAAACTTGCCATTTCATCTTGCACAAAAACATTGAACACCCGCATTCCTTTGGGTCCATATATATTTATTAATTCAACAAAATGAAGACCCAAAATGTAATCTCCAGGGGGAAGACCATCAATGCGGTAAATGAAATCTCCCAATCTTGCTGATTGATATATGAACGGATAGTCACCAGCACTACTGATTAACTCCTCAGTTTGAAATGAATATCTTCCTTCAAAGAATTTGTCACCCAGAAAGCTTATACTGGAATCTGGTTCAATGGAGTCTTTGGCACCAACATTAACAAAAAACACAATTTCCTCTAATTCTGCAATGTATTCAGATCAGGATACTCAGTATTTAAAACTCCAAACATTTTATACGTTCATTAAACACATTGAAACCAACATAAAAGGAATTTTAGTATGCTTAAAAGCATTAAAAAATAACGAAATTTTTTCAAAGATTTCCATATACTTTTTCTTATTTAGCTAAGCAACAAACTTGTCAACCAAAAATTGACGACAAAATTCAGCAACCTACCTTAACTTGTGAATTTCCATTATCTCAGAGAATGACATNATCTCCCCCTTCAAAGAATTTGTCGCCCAGAAAGATTATACTAGAATCTGGTTCAATTGAGTCCTTGGCACCAGCATTAACAAAAAGCACAATTTTCTCTAATTCTGCAATGGACTCAGAACACGATACTCAGTATTTAAGACTCAAAAACATTTTATACCTTCAATAAACTCATTGAAACCAGCTTAAAAGGAATTGTAGTATGCTTAAAAGCATTTAAAAATAATGGAAAATTTTCAAAGATTTACATCTACTTTTTCTTGTTTAGCTAAGCAACTAACTTGTCAACCAAAAATTGACAACAAAATTCAGCAACCTACCTTAACTTGTGAATTTCCATTATCTCAGAGAATGACATCAATAGTTTAATTTACTCATATCTAAAAACTCTAATCTTTGATTTAGAGTGATCGTAGGTATAAACATCATAAAAAAAGCCAACCTGAACAATTAGGTTTTAGGAATCCATTCGTGACTAATCTCGAACCAGAATCGCAGACCATCGAATCAGCTAAAGACTCTGAACTTTCATCTTCTTCCATGGACGAAATCTCACTTTCTTGTTTCAAGATTTTCTCTCCTTCCCAATAAAAATTGCTAGAAGAGACACGAGGATCTGGGATTTGGGTTTCTAGGTTTTGCCCAAACGGATTTATTTGAACGTTCTCCATGAATTTTGGTGCTTGTGAGTAGGAAAATTTTCAGGTTTTCCAAAATCAAAAGGAAATGGCTTCTTTTTGCAGTAGGGAGCGTGTCTATGTGTTGAATAGGTATTTGGGTGTGTGTTGTCGTTTGAATTTGAAACTATCGGCCATTTAAATTATCCGACCGTTACGGCCTTTCCACGATCGTAGCCTTAAAAAGTTCATTTACAAGTTTTTTTTTGCTTATAAAGTAAAAATAAGCAATTTTAATTAAAACACGTAAAATAATGGGTTTTCTATATGTCAACTGACACTCCGATATATAGCCTTCCTCACAATAGCGAGGTTCGTCGAATTTTTTATTGGATGTGACCCCCTCTTTTTGCGAGAATGTGTCAACCCCGTGTACAAATAACAAAATTATAAAATAACTGCCAAGCCAAGCTCATGACCACAACTTCCCAAAGGCTAAGAAGGATTTGTGTGAGATAGCATACAAACTCTCGGGTATAAGTTCTATCGTTCCACCAAACATGCCACTATCTCAAAGAAATAAGATGTCATTTTTGTTAACAATGGGTGGATGAGTAATTTTGCCTCATATTTAAGTGGATAAAATTTTGAAAGTGTACATTGCACGCTATCACTAAAACATTGGTCTTAACTCTGACACATTGATGTGAACACGGAGCCGAGTGCGTCAAAGTCAAGTCTCGGGAAAGACCCGTTGATTATCAAAGGAGGTTTGATAACACGATCGAGAGCAAAGCGGGTGAAAAAGGCGATAGAATTGCTTGTTCAAGCTACAGTGGACGAAATGTCGAAGTTAACAAGCTAAGGAAAAAGTTTCATGTTGAACTCGGAAGAAGAAATCAAATGAATCAACTCGGTTCAAGCAGCGAACGAGCAGCGTGGTTGAAAACGTGCATAACTTTCAACTCGGGTGTCGGATTTTAGTCAATGAGTACATTCCGAAAACGATACAAAATTCTACACGAGCTAAAAGATGATTCAAAATTAAAGCCATGCGACCGCACAGCTTAAAACACCATGTGGCCGCATGGAGTGACGTTGGGAATTTCAGGCCGCATTTCAGATGAATCATGCGACTGCATCCAAATCTACCATGCGGTTGCATAGGCCAAAAACGAGGTGACATCTTACCTTTTTTGCAGATTTCCTAAATGCAATAGAATTATACTCTTACCTT